>VZUI01060404.1:0-51297 GCA_013401135.1 Cettia cetti | reverse complement strand
GCCTGAGAGATGGAAACAAAAGTGAGTTGGGGGCAGCAAACTTGGGGTGAATGACTTCATCACCTGGAGCTGTCATTGGCAGATGAACCCCCAATGTGCAAATGGCCCAAACTGATCAAAGTGTGAACCCCGTGCCCATTGTCCATTTTGGGTGCAGCCCCTGGGGGCTTTGTCTGCCCTGAATGCACCTGAAGGCCCTTCCATAAACAGAACTGCTTTTTATTCTCCTAATTCTGTCTGGCCTCTGTTTTTAGGTAAGCCCAAAAGGCATCAATCCAACTGCACAGTCCCCAGTCACAGCACAACCACCCTGTGTTTACCCCCTCATTCCCTCTGAAGCAGCAAGGACCAGTTCTCCTATAGACCCAGCTGGAAGAATTCCTCCTCTTTCCTTCAGGGTTTCACCAAGCCTGGAACAAATCTGGAGGGCAGCACCTGAACAGCTCCCCAGCATCTCCCCAGGGCAGGACAGTCCCTGATCCCTGCACTGACAGAGCAGAGGTGTGCAGGGCCCAGGGCTGCCTCAGCCCCAGTTTTGGGGAGCAGCTGGTGAGGGATGTGGGAACAGCCTTTCCCTGCATCTCTGCTCCCCCCTGGAAAGGAGGTTTGGCTGGGAAGCCCCAGAGCTGGGACTCGATGCAGCGGTGCCCTGAGCTCCATCCCTGCTCACTGAGGGCCCCTGGAACCGACCCTGGGGATGCTGCAGGGGCTCAGCCACAGCCCCAGCGTGCTGAGGGCTGTGAGGGCAGCACATTCCACCCCTAAAAACCTTGCAGGGGGGCTGGGGAGGGGGGACATCGTGCCGACCCCAGCGCTGGGGGATAGCTTAAGGGCAAGCAGGACAGACAGACGGACAGAAGCATCCCCTCCATCCCGGCCCGGCGATGCTGGAGGTGCTCGAGGCAGCCTCGTCTCTTTCCAAGCGCATCAGCAGCGCCGGGAGCTGCCGAGCCGGCACTGCCACCTCGTGGCACGGCCACCGGCGAGCCCGGGGACAGCGGGGTGGCATCGCGCAGTCCCGGACACGCTCCATGGCTGCACAGACTTTATTATCGGGGAGGCTCCTGCGGGATGAATCAGTGCAAAAAAAGGTGGCCCAAAACTCCAAAGGCAGCAGGTAAAGGGGAGGGGAGCGCGGGTTAGTCGGGCTGGAGGAGGGGGACGGGAAAGTGAAGCTGTGGGAGGGGACAGCAAGGGACAGGTGTCCATCATCACCCTGTCACAAGGGGTTGGGGCTGAATCCCCTCCTACTCCTTGCCCAAAACCAGGACCTGAGCATCAGCGTCCATCCCAGTATCCACCCCAGCCTGGAGCACCAGCTGGGATGTGCTGCAGATCCCGGGGGGACAACACAACTTGGGATGTTTAGGGCAAAAAACAGCCCAGCATCACCCACAAACACCTCAGGGGCAGCCCACCCCCTCCCCACAGCCCCTCCGACCAAATCAATGACAGCAACCAAGCCTTTTTATAGATATATTTATATTTTTTTTAGCAAATGTTTATTTATATCAAAATACAAAACATTTCTGAAGCAGGGTAATGTTACATGAGGAGCAAGTTAATCGATTCCAAAACCCATCATTCTCCTACAGCATGGCTAGTTGTACGTAACATTGCAACACTGCCAGAATTTCTTATAGTGGGTACATTAAAATAAGAAAAAAAATAATCAACTCAAGAAGTCAATCTATGAACATGCAATGTTACCGGCGATAAATTAAGTACTCAGCAGGCCTTAAAATCCCAACAGGCAGAGACCGAGGGACCAGCTACTCCCAGTAAGGCAGGGCTTCAAACTCTCGTTTCTTCCAATTTATTGGGGTTTTTTTGTTGGCTTATTAGCGTTTACTCATTAACTGACAACAGTCCAAGAGCCAAAAGGACCCAACTTTCTTGGCAGAGTGGGATTATTGCTTCGAGCTACCAAAGCAGCCCCAGCTCCCGGCCGGGCCCAGGGGAAGGGCTGGGAGAGGGCTGGCAGGGCGAGAGGCAGGGTCTGCCCCGGCTAAGCCCTGCGGAGGTCGGGCTGAGCTGGAAGATGTAAAAACCCCCCGAGGAGGGGGCTCGGTGCGCCGTTATCCCGGGGATGCTCCCGGCGAGGTCTCGGATCCCTGCCCAGGGCAGGATAGCACCCAGTCGGAAGGAGAGTTTGGGGTGAGGGACCCCCCCAGCTTGTGCCCCTCATCGCACGCCTGGGGGAGCGATGCTGAAATTTGGCTTTCCCTCCCCAAGGGGCCGGGAATTCCGGGGACTGCCGATTCCCATCCCGGGGAATTCCAGGGATGCCGATGGCGAGCGCGGCCACCGGTCCCTCCTGCTGGCATTTCCTGGCCTTGGCGGAGGCCGAGAGCAACAATACAGATACAGAGAGATTATAGAGAGAGCGGAATAAGTTTCGTATAAGGCTTTGGTACAGCACCATCATGTCAGATTTATTTGTAAATCGTTTACAGAAAAAAAAAAAACTTACTGAAAAAATAGTGTCTTGTTTCTCTTATCTTTTTTTTTATTCTTTTTTTTATTATTATTTTCTTCTGAGGAACATACCTGAAAGTTCAAAAATTAACCCTCTAGTTGCCGTCTGGGCTCCCATCATATGCTCATTTTGCTGTGTGCAGTTCCAAAAGGAAGTGACTCGATCCCAAATCCCACTAAGTTGTGACACAGCCCGCCTGGCTCTCAGCAGCCACCAGTCACTAAAATCAACACCACAGAAACCCAGCAGCTGATCACTACTCACTGTTTAGTAAAAATTAAAAAAGAATTTAAAAAAACCCAAACAAAACCCTAACAAAACTTCCAAAAAAAAAGAGAGAAAAAACCAAAAAGTCACGACAATGAACATTATGGAACCAGCGGCACTAAAGTTTCTTTTATTGTTATTGTTATTTAAAAAAGTCAGTTCCACTGGTTACCATTGAAACAGCACCAAAGAGCACCCTAACGTGTGTTATACATTGTAATACTCGACAGTCAAGAGATGGAAACGAGGTTGGATGGTCTAGTCTTTATATCCAGAGGCAAGAAATTCTTCTTAAAAAGAGGAAAAAGTTGTCCCACGCAACCAGAGATGCGTTGGGTCTGGAAGAAAATCCTGCCTTAGGGGAAAACACTACGGGGTTAGGAGGGGATTAAATCAAGAGCTACCTATGGAGGTCTACGAGGATTCAGAGTCTACAAACCTATTAAAAGGGGATTAAAAAGTCTGGGCTCCCCCGGAGAGCCAGGGATGCTCCCATGGGAGAGCTGGAGATGCTCCCGGGGGGACGCAGGGCTGCTCCCCCAGGAGCTGGCGGGCAGGCATGATCCCCAAATGCCCCAAGGATGAACCTTAGGGCCACGTGGGCATTCCCAGGATTTCCAAAGGGCTTTCCCACGTGGGAAATGCCAAGGGACCCGAGCCTGCACAGCCGTGTGGAAGGTCCTGCAGCCCCTGGGGCCATGGGAGCAGCCCCTGCCTGCTCTCTGCCAGCCCCAGAGAAGGAAAAAAAGGGAAGTTTGGCCTTAAAGTGCACCTGGGAGGGCAAGGAGTGAGTGCCAGCATCTCCCACCGAGCCAGAACCTCCCCGAGCAGAGGCAGGCGCTTCCCACAGCTCCCAGCCGAGCGGGAAGAGCCTGGGAGGGGGCAGGAAGGAAAGCAAGCTCCGAGCAGCTGTGTGCAGATGGAGGCAGCGGGGATGGTGTCCAAAAAAAAAAAAAAAAGAAAAAAACCAAACCAAAGAAACCACGGGAAGCGGGACGATGCTGTGGGAGCCGCCGCCCCTGAGCCCCCCGGGGGGCGGGGAGGGAGCAGCTCCTGATGTGTCTGTTTGGCATCCAGAGGGTTAACGGTACTGTGGGAAGTGTGCTTTGTAAACATTTCTAGCTTTCCTTTGCCTGTTTTTTTTTCTGTAAGTGATTCCAGGGGAGATGGGGAAAGGAGAAAGCTGCCTGCCCCCCTGCCCACCCCCAGCAATACCCAAAGCCCCACGGGGGGGGGGGCAAGGCAGCCCCCAGCCCGGACACCGAGCAGTGAGGAATCTCATCCCTTCTCTTTCTCCTGACATCCTTTTTTTTTTTGTTTGTTCTTTTTTTTTTTTAACATATAAAATACTCACTTATGTATTTACTGCTAATAAATGCAAGTTAGTCCCATCAAACATGCTTTGCTTCGATATCAAGAATTGGTGCTGAACAAATCTTGGCTGGATATTAGAAACATCCCCCACCCCAGCCCCACCCCGACCCGATGAAGAAGAGAAATATCATGGAAAATACAGGTGACACCCACGGAGGACACGGGGCCACTGCGAGGGGCCAGCTCCTGGGAGTACATTCGTGCCTCAGCCATGGGGACATGACCACGCTGAGGGACCTCTGCCTGCCTCTGGAGGGGTGTAAGCACTCTGGGGCTGTGCCACCGTCCCCTTGGGGACATCTGAGCCCAAACAGCATCACCTGGATCCTCCCAGAGCCCAGGACTGTGGGACACAGACCAAGGGGAGAGAAGCCCCTGTCGCCACTGCCCAAAGGCAATCCCCAAACCATGCCCCAGCACAGGCAGAGGGGTGGTTTGCAGCTCCCTGGCATTGCTCAGTCCCAAACTGGCTCCTTGTCCCCCCACAACCCACAGGGAAGGGGGCAGGGATCTGGCGGGTCTGTACTGCCCTGCAGGAAAAGCCCCAAATATCCCCAGCACATTCCCACCATGCCAGGGCTCGATGCCACCTCACCCATGGGGACAGAGAGAGCCCCATATCCCATCCACAGGAACAGGGAGAGCCTCCCATCCCCTCCACAGGGACAGGGAGAGCCCCACATCCCATCCACAGGGACAGGGAGAGCCCCACATCCCATCCACAGGGACAGGGAGAGCCCCACATCCCATCCACAGGGACAGGGAGAGCCCCACATCCCATCCACAGGGACAGGGAGAGCCCCACATCCCATCCACAGGGACAGGGAGAGCCCCACATCCCATCCACAGGGACAGGGAGAGCCCCACATCCCATCCACAGGGACAGGGAGAGCCCCACATCCTATCCACAGGGACAGGGAGAGCCCCACATCCCATCCAGAGCTCCAAATCCCACCCATCCAGGCTGGGAGAGCCCCACATCCTGCCCCAGTGGACACCAGCAGCCCCCATGGCACCACTAAGTCCTGCTGGCCAGGGACACTCCTGGAGAGGAACTGACATTCCCTATGGAGAAGGTTCCCTGCTCCAGCTGGCTGCAGGGACCTGGAGAATCCCACCGTGGCCCCCTGGGTGGCTCTGAGGGGCTCCAGCAGCTGCAGGAGGGTTTCAGAAACCCTCGAGATTTCTGAGGGCAGCGAGGACAGGTGACCAAGGTGACCCAGGCAGGCAGCAGCATGGGGACCCTGTCCCCACAGCGTGTCCCCAACCTGTGCCACCCCCAGGCTGCACTGCCTAATCCTCCCCGAGCACCTTCGGAGCTGAAATTTGTCTTTTTTCTCTGAAAAAAAGAACCCAAGACAGTCCTCAGTGGAAACACCACCTCACCACAGTCCTGGGCAAGCTGGCAGCAAGCCCAGGCTTCCCCATCCCGGGATTTTTTTTCCCTTTTTAGTGTTTTTTCCCCTATTGAAACAGCAAACAGCGGTGACCCCGGGCCCGGGGCGGGCGGATCCCCCGGAGCCTGGCCCAGCCCTCCTCTCCCTGGCCACCGTATTGCTCAAACAGCACTAGGCATGGATACAAAAATAAAACAGCTATGTGACTTAGATATATATAATTTATATATATATATTTGTATATATATTTTGTCTATTTATAGGTGGATGGAGAAGCAGAGAAGCTGAAGCGCAATATAATGTAAAAATACTCGCTCTGCTCCTGCTGTTGAGACTCTCCCCACCTCTGACAGCCTCTCTCATGCTGCACAGAAGTTTCTGACACCTATTACTAACGAATTATTTTAAATATTTATTCTCCCCCCCTTCTAAAATAGAGAGTAAATATATATTTGTTTAATTTTATATACAATGCGGTTTCGATACACCAATATCATTTCTTTAGATAGAGATACTGGGGCTCATTTCTCAAGCCTTTTTTTTTTTTTTTTTTTTTTTTTGTGTTTTATTTTAATCTAAGTGCTGGGGGGGAGTGGGTGGAAATCCAAGGAGCTTTCAGACCCGGGAAGATGGGCACCCTCTTTTGCAGCCCTGAAACCTCAGGAGAACAAAAATAAAAGCTCTCCTGGGAGAGGAAGTGTCATTTTGATGGTAAATCCAACATCTGGGCAAACTGTCCTCCATGGGGGATTCCAGCCCCTCCATCCTGCATTTCCCACCCCACTGCAAGCAGTATAAAAACCCTCAGCTACCTCTACAGTGCATGCTTGCCTCATCCAACGCCCCCGAGCCTGGACCAGCCCCTCTGCCCCCCCTTTCTCTGCCCACCCCCTCCCCAGGTCCTTCCTCCATCCATGCACGTATCAAAAGTCAGCCAGAGCCCCAGGACTGAGGATGCTCCTCCTGCTGCCACGCAATGCCGAGGAAAAGAGCTCAGCCAGCTGTGCCAGAACACCTAAAAATGGGGAAAAATGGGCAAACATGGCTCCCTCTCATCCCAGCCACCCAGGCAGGGGAACAGGCTCCCGTCTCCAGTCCCTTCCCACAACCACACTGGTCCTCCCTGCTTGGGAATGTGCCAGCTGATGGGAATTAAGTGCAATGTTAAGTTTCTTCTTTTGCTGACAACAGTGTTGCCAAGTCTGGTTGCTGCTTCCCAGCCCTCAGTTCCTGGATCAAACATTCCCTGACAGACTTCAAACAGGAACAACTGCACTTCCCACCTCTCCTTCCCACAGAGGCAGAGAGGAGTCAAGACACTCAGAAAGAGGAAAAAAAAAACCCAAAAAAACCAACAAAACTAAGCTGAAGGGGGGAAATGAGAGTAAATATCCTGCTTTCTGTAAGGGTTACCCCATGGCCAGACAGCACAGGGGTGGCTCTGGGAGAGCAGTGGGAATCCAGCCTGAATCTGGCTGCCCCATGCCTGGGGCCGGTACCAGCTCTGGCATCACTGTGACCAAATCCCCTCTCTGCCTCAGAACCTCAAAGCCCTGCTAATGAGGTTTAAAATAAAAAGACACTGTCAAGAACATCTTGTCCCTCCCAAGAGGCGCTGCTGGGGCTGGCTGGCACAGCCGGTGCTGTGTTCCTCAGCTCAGGGGACAAATTTAGCTGTATCCCTCTCTCATCCCTTCTGACTCACGCTTTTTTGGGGAAGAACAGAAGCAAAGCAAAATGCTTTCACATGAGTAACCAGAGAGCAGCATCTAGAGGGACTTGAGGGAAGGGTTTTTGCGTGGTGCAGCATTTTCTTTAAGCGATGGCACCAGAGATGAGGCAATGTGACATCCCCCTCCCATGTCGTGTCCTGTGTCACGCCCCACGTGCCTCAGACCCACAGAGCACAGGACCTGTCCCTCCTGCTCCCCACATCACAGCCCAGGGGTGAGTCACAGACAGTGAAGAAAGCAAAGCTAAGAGCTGGGGATGAAATAATGAAATAGAGTGATCTGTTGTGTGCAGCAGCAGGGCCGCAGCGCAGGTCACGCCGGTGCCTCTCCATCCCCAAATTCCCCTCAGGCTGCAGCTGCTCCCAGCCCCTTCCCCACTTGGCCCATCCTGATCCCCTGCACGGCTCTAAACTCTCCCCTAGAGACACACATACCCCAACATGCAAATCTACTGAATTCTGCAAACCTATCTACCTTTGTCCTATGCTTCTCTATCTATTTATATCTCATATGTACAGTGGGTTTTACTCCGGTTCCTTGAGAAGATTGCCTTCCAAAAAAGCCCTGACTTCAGTCTGGGGCTGCAGCGAGCCCACGTGGGACGTGTGGAAATCCCTGAAGGTCCAGCCTCATGGAAAAATACCTCCAGACAAGAGCTACAGCTGAAACCAACCCAAAACTCCAAGAATTCCCAAATCTACGTCACTGCCTGAAGAGAAACCAAAATGCCAGGCGGATTTTGTCCTAATGCAGACAGCAAGGTGGCAGCAGCAATGAGTCTGGAATGTGTGTCACATCCGGATGCCACCAGACATGACTAAGCCCTGTCAGGACCGTGCCTGGGCTGCTGAGCCCAAATCCAGTGACCTCAACCCTCCCAGAGGCAGGTACAGCAAGTTCTTATTCCCTTTATATTCCCTTTTCATTTATATAGCCAAACAGCATCACCTCCAGCCTCCCTCCAAAGCGGGTGGCACTGAGCCAGCTGACAAGGTGACAATCACCAGATGAACAGCCTGGAGTCCACCAGTGTCCCAAAGCAGCCTCCAAGTCACAGGTGACAGGCAGAGGGCAGCAGGAATGAGAATCCTCCCAGGAAAAGCTTCCTCTGCTCACACAGACACCCTGGGGCTCACAGAGACCTCTCAGCTCAGGGGGCAGACTGCAAACCATGCCCAAGTTCAGACCGGGAAGAGACCCTGGGACCTTCCAGCTCCCCCATCCCACAAACTCATTGCTCCCTGTGCCTGTGGGTGCTGTTACTGGCAGGCACAGAAACGGGGCCCCACAAACAAGCCCTGAATGCTCCCTCTCCCCCCCTTACACTAACTTGCATTTTCCTTCACATCAACACCGCTGAACCAAAACGCCGCTGGGGCTGCATGGCAAAGTCACCTTAGAAACACGTGGATGAGAGCTCAGCAAGTCCTGCTGGAAAAGCAGGCAAAGCACTTTCCCTGCCCTTTTCCCCTGCCTGCTCCAGGACTCATTGTTGGATAGGCTGCAAGGGACAGCACTCCAGGACCACCCCTTTTCCACAGGATCTCGGTGGCACCCTGTACCCACCTCTCCATGTCACCTCCCCCAGCTCAAGGTGCCCCAATCCTGCAACCCCCACGGCAGCGTGAAACCGGTGCTGGAGCATCCCCACCATGGCCACCTTGCAGGGAGAAGCACCAGCAAGGACCCCCCAAAACTGGGCTGGCACCCCTGCACTGACATCACAGCAGAGCCCAGGGACAAATATCCTTGTGATTCAGAGGCATTTTTTCACCGTGGGCCAGGATTTGCCAAGGGACCTAATGGAACATCACATTCACAATGTGCAAGGAGGAATTGTACGGTTACTGATACAGAAAGAGCTGTCTACCTCAGACCAGCTTAGAAAATAAGAGAGTTTGGGCCAGGAAGATAAAAATCAAGATATATTTTGCAGCATGAAAAGGAGAAATAAAAAAAAAAAATAAAAATGAAGAAGCAGCAGCAGCAGCAAGAGCAGCTGTGTTTGCAAACCACCAAAGCGACACGGAGTTCAAACGGGGGTGAAATGGGGGAAGTGCTGGGCATCGTCTGACACGGCTTCGATGTTTCCAGGTCCATGGAAGGAGAGAGGAGCAACCCTGAAGGGCATGGAAACCAAAGGGCTGGGAGAAGCGAGGAGGTTGCCAAAGCAAGAGGCGAGCCAGTCAGCCAAAGCACGGCCCGAGTCTATCGGAAGGTAACTCGGTCTAGCAGAGAAAGGAGATAAGGATGGTTTTAGGGAGGAGCTGCTTCCACGAGGCGCCCGGGCGGGATTTCCCACTCCAGCAGCGTGGCAGGTACACGGCTGAAAGAGAGAGGGCTGCAGCTCCAGCCTCTAAAGGTCGAAGACCATGAAAAGCCCAGTGGCTCAAAACACCTGCAAAAGGAAAACAACTCTCAAAAGACTGACCCAGCAAGCCAGCATGCTCTGTCAACCTGTCCTGCACTCCAAGTCCTCTAGAGCTCCTTAAGATGGGGCATAGTCCTGAGGTAGCAACCTCAAGAGCCTGAAGACAGCCTGGCCCATCCGAACGGGTGTCGTAAATCGTTTGGAAAGCACTCAAATGGAAAAGCAACCCCCTGTTCAAGAGGCTGAGGCAATGAGAGCAAAAGGAAGAGCAAGTTGGCCACGGCACAGGCAGCACAGAGCCTCCACGCCTCCCCCGGCCCCGAGGGTCACTTGTCCTGTCCGTCAGGAGCAGCCCGGCTGGAGTGACCGGCGAGCTGAAGTTGGCCAAGCCAGGCAGAGTTTTTCCCGCTGCTGAGCGGGAGAATGGCATTAAATCAATTCAGATCCGAGCAGGTTCTAGGGAAAAACCCTAAAGACACACCCAAAGAAAAGAAATTCGCAGTCATACTGTTAGCAAGGTTGAGTTCTCACTCTGAGAGTTGAGGTTCTTACGTCAGGTCGCTCGTCACGTCAATAAAAGCCCTGGTGCAGGCTGGAAAGAGAGGGGCATTTCAGCCAGACCCTCCCTCCTTCCCGAGACAAACCTGCTGATGGTTTGAGACCACCTACACAAAGTTGTTAAAGCTCAGAGACATCTGGTTATCGATTTAGAGGATTCATCGTCCAGTGGTTCAAACCTTACTTAGGGCCTGGAGATTGGAAAAGACACGGTGCTCTGCTTTTGGTGGTCACAGGTTCCCGAGCATCCTGCTGGGAGAGGAAGCACAACCTCCAAAACCAGGTACATCGAGGCAGAACAATCAACAGGCTCTGACCTAAAAGTGTGACGTGGTCAGAGAGCCAGAATGCAAGCGAGAGCTCACGTCTCTCTCCAAACATCTCAGCCCTTGGAGGTTCAACCAGCAGCAAGAGCAAAAACCAAGGCAAAGCAGAATTAAAGGCGAGATTGCAGAGAATCTCTTGGCAATTCTACCTGGGAATAAACAAAAGTTTCATTTGCAAATAGAGAGCCTGGGGCTAAAAACATGCCTGCAGGCTCTCCAGCTCTCCTGACACTTTTTCTACAGCCTGAATCCACTCAAAGCAAGAATATCTACATGAAACACTTGGTGTTTTATTCCCAGGCAGGCTGGAGGGTTTAGCACTTTACCACAGAGGAAGAACTGTGCAAACCTGGATGCAGTGGTTGATTTTACCACTTCAAACTAAAAAAAAAACAAAGAACCAACTCTAAATATTTTAAAGGTAGGGATTGCTTGGTATTAGCACTAAGCATTTACATAGCACTTGCAGACTGTAGGCCACCAAGTGCTTGTCCAAAGTGCTCAAATATGACTTATCCCCATTTTACAGATGGGAGAACTGAGGCACAGAGAGGTCAAGTGACTTGCCCAAGGCCACGCAGTCAGAGAGTGGAGGCAGAGCAGGAAAGTGAGCCCGGCTGTTCTCGGGTTACACCTTGCCTGCTAAAAACAAACCAAAAAAAAGGCCTATGCAATCCAGAAAACCACCAGCCACCAAACCTACCCTATTCTGAAGAGGAAATACATTCTGGTGAAGAGTTAGAACAGCATTACCGAGGGGAACAGGGGGTGAAGGGAGGGACACAACCCCGGCGGGTGTCAGGAGGGAAAAGGGGAAAACGGTGAAACCAGCAGCAACGTATTTTAAACTGGCGCAAAACGCTGGGCTTAGCTTTGCACGGAGCCATCCACGTCCATCCGCAGAGCTGGGCACTTCCAGATGCTGTCCCCGGGGCTCAGCACCTGCCGACGGAGGCTCTGGCGACCACGCAGCCAAACCCCGCTCGCTCGCACGCCTGCGTCTCCCCGCCTTGCAGTTATGGGTAGAGATGAAACCATCACACAGTGAGAAATCACATCACCCCGCGGCACTGAAGGACATTTGCCTGAGATACACAGAGCACCGGGCAGAATTAATCAAACCCACCCTCATCAAAGCTGGCACAGGCGGCACCTGGAGGGGGAAACACCCTCAGATCACATCAGCCCCAAACCTGCGCGCCCGCACGGCACCGAGCGCGCGTCACCGAGGCTCGAGTGCCCTTGCACACAGACAAATGGGGATTTCTCACATTGATTGGAAGGCTCGGGGTCTTTCTGGCTTTTCCCTTTCAGAGATAGGTAAGGAAAGATGTCACGGATGGTTTTGCTGCTGTTACCTTCACGTCAAAGGAGGCTGGGAAGGGGGAGGCAGGGAGATTTTCACAATTACAGCTTTCCTGGGAATATTTGGTCATGTTTTTATCATAATCAGATTCATGGGATTACCAGTTCCTGCCTGGGTTGTTAGGTTCTTGTCACTTAATTACACCCTGTGTCATTCAATTTCTTCCGGCGATTGAGGGCCAGCTGCTCAATCCCACACCTTTCCCCTAAACACGCGCTGCAGACACAGATGTCAAAAGCTCCATCCATGCCTTTGAAGCCTAGAGATCTTTTCCAAAACCGAGGTGCAACACCCCCCTTCCAACCCCACCCAAACTGTTTGGGGTGGGGGAGAAGTGGATTTGAGGAACACCCAGCCCAAAGCATCCTCCCCAAGCATCCCCCGGGTCCCCCCAGCTCGTGCCCGCCGAACCCCTCAGAGAGGTGACAGCATTGAGGTGTCCCCCCTCCTTCCCATCACCTCCATCCCCCCGTGGTGTGACACCAGCTCCCTCCACCGCTCCTGTTCAACCTCCTGGCACCGGCGCTAGGCTAGAGCAGGGTGGCGTGCCCGCTGGTGTCATCGTGGTCCACGCTGTTGAGAATGGCTGTCTGGTCTTCAGGGAGCTGCCGGTGGCAGAGGTCGTCCTTCAGCGCTGAGAGCCGGGCGAAGGGGTCCTGACGAGGGTGTCTCTTCTTCTTGCGGAGGCAGACAGCTTCGTCAGGAGACAGTACCTGAGAGCTGGGAGGGTGCTGAACCTGGGAGGCAGAGCCGTCTGGGAAGGGGGGAGAGAAGGCAGATGGGACTGGAGCCAGCAGCAGGCAGAGCAGAGCGCTTTGCTTGCTGAAAAAGGGAGGTGACAGCAAGCCTAGCCCTGAACCCGCAGCGTGGCAAGAAGGGAGAATGCCGGGCATCAGGGAAAATGAAATTAACGCTCAAAATTCAAACAAATGACTAAATTTGGGAGATGCACAGAAAGGACTCGGTTTGGAAGAGCAAAGGAGGGACAACCTGCAGGCAAGCAGCCCGGGGAGACATCCCTTTGGGAGGCAGGGAACAAGGGCAGCATCCAGGAATGGGCTTGGAGACCCCCAGCACTGGAGCCAGCAGGGATCTGCCCGAGCTCTGCTCACAGCAGGACACAGGGAATGCTGTTGGGGATCGCGAGGTCCTGGCACTCACTGGCTTGTTTTCTGGATTTCGAGGAGCCCTTGGATGACTTTTTGGGCTTCTTTATCCGCTGGTATTTCAGAGCTTCGAGCCTCTCAGGTGCAGCAACGTCCCCGGGCGGAGATGGACGTTTTCTAGGAAGGAAAAGCAGACACGCGCCATCAGCGGCTCCCGGCCACGCTCGGGCAGCTGGACGTCCCCGGTGGGGGATCGGCCGATCCCAGCCAGCTCTGCCGTGGAAAAGGAAGAGGTGAGAAACCCGGGGCTGAGGGAGCAGGGCCAGCCAGGCGTGCCAGAGCGCGGGATGGAGGAAGTGAGGCGTCCCCGCTGTCCCCCTACGTCTCCTCCAGGTTCTCGAGCGGCACCGCGACCTGGCCGGTGCCACCATCCACGTCCAACGTGGGCACCCCCAGCTCACCTGCCTGCCATGCCAACACTGCTAAACAAAACAGGACGGGGCAGATCCTATGTCCGATAAGGCATTTCTGGGAAGTGGTAGGAAACCCCTTGGGATGAAGAGAGAAGAGAAAGAGATAGGTAGAAGCAGCACGGCAGCATCGAGACAGGCACCACGAGCCACCCGGGGCGGACAACACCGGCGCCACAAACAGCAGGGAGGCAGGATCCTGCTGGCCCTGCTCCCACAGGCAGAGAAACCAGGGGCCACACGACAGACAGGGACACTGAGGGCACACACCGACAGAGCTGGGACAGGTACCTTGTTCCCAGGTCCCTGTGAGAAGCGACAACAGAAACGCGACAGCACAGGAGCAGCTGCTCCTGGAACAGCGAGAGGCTGGAGCTGGAAATGGAAACGCTGACAAGGTTTTACTGCGAGGACAAGGAGGGCATTTGCAAAGGGGTGCTTCCTGCCAGGAGAGCCAGCAGGTGCAAGGGATTGTTTATCAGCTGTACCCCCTGAGGAACTCTTCTACAGGAACCAGCTCAAGGTGCAGTATCCTCCCCTTTGCAAAGAGTTTTTTTTTGGTAATATTTCCTTCACTGTACCTGTTTTTCCCATCCAAGGCCTGGAAAGCACGACTGCTGTAGAGAGCAGAGCATTAGAGGAAAACCTTTTCCTTAGGAGAGCGGGCAGTCCAGCTCTTGTCTATAACACATCACAGCATCCCCCCTTCTTGCTGCTTTCCCATCTCCTTTCCCCTCTCCATTTTACTTCCACAACCCTCCAAGAGTCACCAACTCCTAATGCCACAGAAGAAGTCTGGGGTCATCTGGGGTAAACCCAAGCCACTTGCAGACAAGGTGTCCAGAGATGGGAAGCCTCCACAAAGCACCTTTCACTGTGATAAAGCCAACACTTTAAGCCAGACTCCAATGAGGAAAGGAGATTCAAACCAGCCTCCCGGCACCCTTCAGAGGAGAAGATGACTCTCTTCTGCTCTCACAGCTTGGTCACCAGAGGTCAGCAACCAAACCTTGTCACAGGAACCACACAGAGGACAGTGCTGATGGCAGCTCTGCACCCATCTGTGACCAGGGCAGGGATCAGCAAACCCCACGAGCCACGAGCAGCAGGAGGGCAGGAGGAGCCACCTCAGCTGGCACATCAGTGCCTTCAGACTCCTGCTTGGGCACAGAACCACTGAGGATGATGCCCCCCGACTGTCAGCAAAGTGTGCCCCATTCAGCATTGCAAAAACACCATGGCTGCTGGCAGGAGCAGCAGGGAAGGGGCAAGGACATGGCTTGGAGCACAGACCTTGCACTCCCAGGCTGGGGTACCAGAGTACACCCACTCACAGAGAGTCTGGAGCTCCTCATCTCCCCTGGGGTCCAGGCAGAGCCTGGCTGGCACTGAAGACACCCTGCAGGCTTTCCCCTGAGGGTCCTCACGTGTGCCACCACCGCAGAGCACAGTGTGACAGCAGCGCTTCCCTTCCAACATTCCAAGAGTCTCCAGAGCGTTGAAATTTCAGCTGGAGCGCACAGGCAAGGAACTCCCAGGAGATTTTTTTTTCCCCTTGGGGAGCAGAAGTGTTTTTGGGGTTTTTTTTTTTGAAGATGAGTGTGATTGCAAAGCTTCTCAGTTCTGCTGGCAGCACTGGAGAGCACCCAGGGAGGTGCAGCGTGAGGTGAGGAAGCAGCTGAGGCGCAGCAGACGCAACAGAAACCCAAACACTGGGCACAGAAAAGCTCCTTTTCATGTTTTCCAACGCAACAGAGACGTCAAGGTGCAGGGAGCTCCCGGAGAGCCTCTGTTCCAGCTCCCAGCAGAGCATCGCATCAGCTGAAGATGAAGCAGCTCATTAGACATGCCAGGAGTCCCGCTGGCTGGATCCAAGGTTTTCCTCGTCAGAAAGACGACGTTTACATTTGCACAGCTCAAACACCTTCCCAAGTGCAATCAACCTCTTGTGAAAGATGCTGCCAGCAGCAGCTCTACCCTCTGAGCTGAACCAAGACAGCCAGCCACACACATGCTGGCTGAAGGTAGGACCACGGTGACCCATAGGTCACAGCATGGCATTCCCTGCAGCAATTCCTGCTCGACTGGCCAATGACAGGCTTTTCCCACTTATAGCCACCATTCTGTGGGGTGCACAGGAGTTACATTCCTACAGGTACTTGGCTAATGGTGACTCCAGCTGTTCCAGCTCCATTGCCCACGGAGTTCATGTGTGCCAAGCTCCAGACATCATCCTGCCCACCAGCACCTTCCTTCTACCACCTCTTCCCACCACCCAGACAGCTTCACCACTATTATTAAAGCTCAGCCTGTAAAAGTCTCTTGCTCTTTCCACTCTTTTTTTTCTTTCTAAGAAGAAGCTGTTGTGGCATGCTGACAAAATTAAACAGATTTACATGAGGGATTATGAGGAAATTGCCTGAAGCTCATTTCCACTAGTTCTCCGTAATTGAACTCGTATTTATACACACAAACATAAACAGTGAGTGCACTGAACCCATGTGTCACCATAAATACTGTCTGACCTCTGGCAAGGAAGAGACACAGAGGACAAAACGATGCTACTCAGCAGCCAAATTTTATCTGCTCTACCCACCCTTTATCTCTTCAAAGGGCGCCGATTCTTCCAAATTAATTTTCATTTCAAGTTCAGCCAAAAGCCTCTTCCTGCCCCCAGAGTTCACGTTTTGGGAAGCTGCCCACGCACGAGGGAGATCTTGAATACCAACAGATGAGATGTTCAGGGAGGCGGGCGAACTCCTTCCAGAAATTTCAGCATAGAGCCAAGCAAAGGAGCTTTGAGTAACCCACGTGAACTCCTGGCACCAACCTTCTGCAGGGCATGACCAACACCTGGAGCAGCAGTTTTCCTCCAGTCTTCAAAGGAAAACCTTTCTGCATGAGCAACCGTCTGGACTGCATGGACTGGGAAGTACAGGAGAGGCCACAAAGTCACTGAAGGACCTTCAAGAGTCCCAGGACAAGAAAAGGAAGTATAGGAGAAGTATCCAGCCAAACACACATCTCAGCTGCTCTCCTTCAAATGTCGTTCCCCGTACAAAGCAAAGAGATAAGGGAGAAGACCCCTGAAAGAAGATCCACTGACCTCTTTCCACTCAGAAGGGGAACCCATATAAAGGAAGGGTCCAGGAGATTCAAGGATATTATACATATATTTATATATATATTTAACCTCATAGAGGTCTCAACACACCCTCCCTGTCTCCTCCTCTCCTTGAGCCAAGACATTGACGTCCAGGAACAGCTTGGGCATGTTAGAGCATCCACTTGGATAGAGCAGAGTATCCACTTGAAAGGAGCCCACTGTGTCCTTCAACCCTTCATCCTCCTCACATGAAGAGCTCAATTCTCCTACACGAGGCTCCTGCAAGTCAGAATTCCCACTCTGCTCCGAGGCAGCGCCGGCCGCTGCCTCCATTCCGGAACGCTTGGGATCCTTCAGCACAAGAGGTGCCAGAGAAACACCGCGGTGACAGCCCCAGGCCAGGGCTGCTGCTGCTGCCAAGGCACGGCCAGGAGAGAGGGAGGAAGGGGCTGGTCACAGCGGGGAGCACACCAGAGAAGGGGTGCCCTTCTACAGACACCACAACTCATCTACACAACGGACTTCACCACCATGCTGACGGAGAGGAGAGAAGGCGAGGGAAACGGGGCAGGGCTGGACAGGAAGAGGGGGATACAGTCAAGGGGAAAGGGAAGGGAGAGAGGAAGATAAATGAAAAACAAGAGTGAGAAAATATATAAGGAAATTAAAGAGACTGAAAAGAAAAATAAAATAATAATAATAATAATTAAGAAAGAAAAGAAAAACGCACTCAGACAAGCGGACTCACAACTTCTCCAAGCGGAAGGAGGCATGGAACACATGCAGAGGATCAGCACATGGACAGTCTTTAAAGGGGAACCTGTTTTCTTTCAAGTGGGGAGCGAGGGCTGCTGCTCCTCCCGCACGCCTGGCGCCGACGTCCCTTGGTCACTCAACGCTACGCCACGGCCAAGCCCCCAGCTCCCAGCACTGGCAGTGCTGCCCTGGCAAGGGGGGCCTGGGGAGGCCACCCAGAGCAGGCTGCCACGCCGAGGGGCAGGGGAGCTTGGTGCCTTGTCTGTGGTTTTTGGGTTTCCCTCTGCAGGGAGACGACAGCCCCCTTTTCCCTGTTCCGAGATGCGCGCTGCATCCTAAGAGAAGATGGCAGAACTCCTCGTGCTGGCTCAGTAACGGCATCATTTATCCCTGCACATCCATAAAAACTACCTGAGCTTCACCCAGCAAGAGCCACCGTGCTGCAGCACGGAGTTCACATGCTGCCTCTCCTTCTTCTCTCAGCTTTTAATGCTGCAATAGAGAAATCTGGCTGGTCTGGTATAAAATCCTTGTGCTCTGCATGCACTGACAATTTTATGACCCCAAATCATCAAGAAATTACTTGGCTGGGCTCTCTACGGGATTCCTCGCTTATTGAAGTGAGATTTATTCTTCTGGTTTCTCCTTTTTGGGAATAATGACTCTGGAGTCGCTCCTGTGACTGCAGCCCCCAGCAGCATCCTGGAGTAGGACACACGGCTGCTCCCATCCTGCTGGGCAGCATCACCCTGCTCCTCAAAATCCATCAGCCCACTGCAGCCAGCACTGGAGCTAGCCAGGATCTGGGCAAGAGCCACACCAAACTCTGAGACAAGCCTCAACCCATCTCTGCTGTGCTAAAGCCACAACTGCTCGTGTCCCTAATGCTCCCAGAGTAGGGAAGTGCCACAGAGCAAGAACAAACAGTCACATTCCCTCTGAGGGCTTCCCCGTTTCCCAAAAAGCCTGGCACAGCCCAGATCTCACTGAGGCTCAGTGCCAGCTTTGCTCCTCACGGGAGGCCCTGCTCTGGGAGCAGCAAGGAAAACAGAAGGAGAAGGCAGCCAAGTGTTCAAGAGATTTGGATGGGTTTTGTCATGCCAAGAGGACGGCTCCTCCATGGAGCACACACATCCAACACCCCCTCCTTGCCAATCCTGCTCTCCCCAACCCAGGACAACCCTCCAGGTCAGCTGGAGAAATTCCCCTCTCCTGGAAAAATCTCCCTGATTTCTCTTGGCATCCCACCTCTCTCTCATGAGGCTCTTTCCCAGCCCAACAAGGCTCCTCAGGCTGCTGGAGAGAATCAACCAGGACCTTGCCTCTTCCCAAGCAAGGCAGCAAAGCTTACCCTTTTGTAAGACCTGTCCTAAAGAAGTTTGGGTATGGCCAAGCCTTTGGAAACAGGCCCATCCACAATCCCACCCCTGCTTTCATAACCAGCCTGGCTGATGGCCAAACAGGTCAGTGTTGCCAATCCTCTGGGTCACAAATTACTATTATCCCATCTGGATTTGGCAGTGTTAGCGATATTCTCCTGCTTCTAAGGTCTGAAAACCATCTCCAGATTACTCCATCCCAGCTCCAGAAATGCCTGTGGCAATCTAGGAAACTGGCCTCATGAAGGCAGCCCAGGAAGAAATTTCTTGGAAAAGTCTTTCAAGATCTGCTTAGGGCTGTTTAACTACAGCTGGGTCAGAAGAAGTCAAAGATTTCTCCAAGGAGAATTTCAGGGAAGGAGGGATTTTCCCATGACTACACTTGTGATGGGAAGGAAAAAAACACCTTTCTGGCAGCCTGAGATCATAGTTCTACTGCTGCCAAGCATACAACCCATCTTGGGAGAAAGACTTCTCCCATTTTCTGTGATTGAGGAGACTTGGGATAAAGAAAACAGATCCAGATACTGCTGGAAACAAAATTCTCCATGTGCTGGATTGCAGCTGGAGACTGATTTTTGCAGGCCACTCTGAACACGCTGTCTGCAGCTGGCGGCTCCAGAGGTGGCTGTTTTTCCTGGCTTCAGGGCATGGCTATGGGCTCCTCCTGGTTTGGATCATCTGGGACAATCTCACCTCAAGACACACCTCCCTAACACCACACAACCCTCGTGCACCCTGCCAGGGCCAGAAGTGCCACGTTGTGTCACCATCCCCCAAGAAAGGAAGGGTGGCCCAGGGAGACGGCAGCTCGGCTCATCCCAAACCCCAGCCCCGAAGGCAGGGGAGCAGCGTGTGCTGCTGGGAGGGGAAACCCAAAAGCCACAGAGACTGTGCGTCCAGAGGTGTTTCCTAGTGTTTTCACATTCCTTATTCCCCTTTAAAGGAAGAGATGGTATTGGAAAAGCCCCTTCCGTGTCCCCTGTCATGCCCCGCTCCCAGCCACCCTCCACAGAACCCACACCATCCTTTCGGACATGGATCACCCTTACCTATTGAGCTGAGGAGAAGCTTGTCTCGACAACACTGCCCAGATAGCTGAGATTAATCAAAAACAAAGCAGTTATCAACACCCGCAAGGAGCCGAGCTCCGCAACACATCAGCACGTCAACAACTCCAAAGGAAAAAGGAGGGAAAGAAACCAAACTCAAACACAAACGAAACGAGGCTGGAGAAGAAAGGGGGAAATAAACAGAAGAGAAAGGAAAAGAAGAAACAAAAACGATAATCAACAAAGCGAATGGATACACTGCGTTAAAGCACGGACAACAGTGCTGCTCTAACACGGCTCTGTCCTGGAGCTGGCTCTCCTTGGCATGCCCTGCTAGAGACATGGACCTGTGACTACGTCCCTGACTGCATCGCTCCGTAGCTGGGTTTTCCAGAGGCACACAGAAGTCGTTTCAGGCTCATCCAGCTGCTCTCCCTCCCCATCCTCTCTCCCCTGAGCCCTCCTTCCTTCCGTTCAGTGCCGGAGGGATTTGCTAAGGCCATAGCGCTTCCAGGTACCAGAGGGCGGGAGTGAAATGCGGAGGGCACTGCGGGGTGAAACGCTGCCTCCCCCCTCCCCAAAACACAGCCTCTTCTCCGAACGCCTCCGACCGCACCGGCTCCGCGGGGCTGGCGGCCCCGGCCCCCACTCCTCTCTGCCACGAGCCGGAGGAGGGGGCTCAACCCCACCAGACAAGAAGCCAGAATGAAGCGAGACGAAAGGATGGGACGAAAGCACGGCTACGGGGTCTAAGGTGCTGTGAAAGACGGAAGGAAAGAGGAGAAATAGAGAGAAAGAGAAAGAGAGAGAGAGAGAGAGACGCTTTTGCCTGGAGCAACCCTGGTACCTGGAAAACCAGCCGCTACTGTCTAGTGCAGCCACATCCCTCTTTAGGGCAGGATCTGAGCGTGCCGGCAGCCTCCCGATCTCCGCTGGGCTTAGTTTATTTTTATTTTTCCTCCTCTCCTGACATGCTGCTGGTGTGGCTAAGTCCTTGATCTCTCCCTGCCCGCGTCCTGGGGCTGCAGCATCCCTTTTGCAGGTGGGGCGGTGACCGTGATAGCTGTTTCTGTCATGCATTAAAGCTCTCTAGACTCCGCGGGAAGGAAGAGGAGGAAGACAGAGGCGCGGCGGCGGCGGCCCTAACGTTCGAAGAAAGCCAAGAGCCAGCAGCTAGAAGAGGAAACAACCTCCAGTGACACCAGGACACTTACCTAAGCGAGCCAGGTCTTTGTACACCTGGTAGACGGCCCGTAGCCCGAGTCACGGCGCTCCCAGATTCCCAAGGGATTGGGAAGGTCGCCTGCCTAAAACCCAGCGCTCTCGGGCGGCGGCCATGCAACCCGTGCCCGTGGCACCAGCCTCTGCCTAGCAAAGCCCGCGGGACGCCGTCTCCAAAAGGGATGCTGCAGTGTGCCCAGAGAAACCCTACCAGTTGGGATGGTGATGGCAGGGAGGGAGTCAGAGGGAGTGGGTAAGGCAGGGTGGGGGAAGCCAGGAAGGGGCCGGGGGGAGGTCACCATGGGGCTCACACACTTACCCTGTGGCGGCTACCGTGGTGGTGGATGTCGGCTCCGGTTGGAGAATCTCCTCGCCAGCCCTCCTTGGAGAAGGGATGTCTCCGAAAACATCCATGGTGTCCACGGGCAGGGAGGAGCCCTGGGAGTTGGAGAAGCCGGTGCCCACGGGGGTGAAGGCGGTGGTTGGTCGGAAGCTGGGGCTGTCCCCGCGGCTGCTGGGCGCCGGAGATCCCGTGGAGGACGGCGTGGATTTGCGGGAGAAGCTGACGGCCGCGGGCGGCTGCAGCGTGATCTCCGACACCTCCGCCTGCTGGATGAGCCCCGGGCGGGGCCGGGCGCGGGCAGTCAGCTCCGGGGAGCTGTTGCGGGAGCTCAGGGGACTTTGGGTCAGAGGAGAAAGCCTCGAAGGTTGTAGCACCACCTGATGTAAACTGGGCTCAGCCCTCCTGACCTGCCGAGGGCTGGGTCGAGGTCGGGGTTGGGGCTCGTACCACCTGGTGTCCAGGCTGAATGTGCTTGTGCCGCTGGGGCCGACGGGCTCGGACGGTTCGTGGTAAGGCAACACGGGTATGCCCATACCTTGGCTGGTATGTCTTAGCTGCCCTTGACATCCCATGGGTTGCATAGGTTTGTCCTGCCACTTGGTGGTAGTGGGCACGGAGGATTGACCCCTGCCCGGTGACTTGCCGGTCCAGCTCTTTGGTGCCTCCAGGGGCAGGATGCCCGAGTAGGATGCGGGGACCACCTGGAGGGAGGAGGGGGGCGGCCCCCGAGGAAGGCAGCCCGTGGGCTGGGAGCCCTCGGCCGCCTCGCAGGGCTGGAGCTGGTGGGGGAACGGCGCAGGGGCCAGCTCCAGGCTGCCGAAGGGGAACTCGGCCCTGCCCCAGGGCTCGGGGGACCGGCCCCCCGTGGGGGTCTGGGCCAGGGGCAGCGTGCTGTTGGAGGCGTTCTCCCCGTTCTCCTCGGGGATGGTGGGGTGTCCGAAGGGCCCCTCGGGGGGCAGCGGCGGGGAGGACATGACCGAGCTCAGTGGGCTGACTTCTGGCATGTAGAAGGGCGGCGGGTCCACCTCCCCGGGGCTGCTGCTGCTGAGGTAACCGTAAAACTGGTGGTGGAAAGCCCGGGGGGCCGGCGGGCGGGCCTGGCCGGTGGCCTGCAGGGCGCCGGGACCCTCCAGCGCCCGGTGGAACCGGGGGCTGTATGCTGGTGGCTGAAGGTAGGACTCCTGGCTGGAGGAGAGAGGGGTGAGCTGGGCTTTCAGGGCGGTCACGGAGGTGGGGACAACGGGGTCGTCGTTCTCCTCGTCCGACTGCCTGAACTCGGGGTACATGTCCGTCTCCTCCACGAAGGGGAAGCCCTCGATCCGCCGTGTCTTCAGGGAGGGCTCCATCTCCGCCGGGTCCATGACGAAGCGTCCATCCGGCCCGCGGCTGATGAGCTCGATGGGAGTGGTGGCCTCGGCTTCGGCCTCCGCCTTGGAGACGCTGTACTTCTTGCTGCTGATGGCTCGTTTGGTCTTCTTGTAAAGGGAGAGCTCCTTCTCCTTGGTGGGGCTCAGCATCCGCTTGGCCTGCGGGCCCTGGTCATCAGAGGACTCCGAGGGGGGACGGAGCGTGCGGATGCTCTCGGGACTCACCTTGCCGGAAGACAACCTGGACCACAGGGGAGAAAAACCGAGAGAGGGGGCGGTCACCCGGGGGGGAAAGGAGGCCTTTTCGTCCAGAAGAACAACTCTGG
This sequence comes from Cettia cetti, assembly GCA_013401135.1. Lineage (NCBI taxonomy): Eukaryota > Metazoa > Chordata > Aves > Passeriformes > Sylviidae > Cettia > Cettia cetti. Next base: position 28,300 of record VZUI01060404.1, on the reverse strand, counting down.
ATCCGGAAAACAAAGTGCTAGCAGCTCTCAAAAGAGGAACCTCTGGGAGAAATCGGCAGGGGCTAACCAGGATGGCAGAGTCTCGCCAGCAGCAGTGCACAACATCCCTCTCCTTGGGAGGGCAGCTCGGAACTCTCAGGGCAGAAAGCCCACACCAACACCTTGCAATAAGCTCCACCAATACCCCAACACCTAGCAACAAGCTCCACCAACACCTTGCAACAAGCTCCACAGCCCCACAGGGAAAAAAAGACACATCCAGAGCTCGCTTCCAACTCCTTCGGACATTTCTTATGTCCACCTGAGCTATCCATGCCCAGGAAAGGCCCTGAGAAGAGGGATATCTGGCAAACATTCCCTCCCACAGAACTCAGCATCTCACTTGGAGATGCTGATGGATCTTTTCAGACCAACTCTTTCTTCCATTCTCAACACTCAGACTTTAGGCTGAGCGCCTCTAAAGGCAGAGAGCACCAGGATAGTTCCCTCATCCCTATCCAGAAATCCTTGGACAAACAGGATTGAGAGGCAAAAGACAGCAGATCCAACAGAGACAGTCCAGGTTATTTCAGTGCAGTGAACTGAAAACAAGTAAGATTCAGATCCACCGGCACCAGGACATTTTGCAACAGTCGAGGAGCCAAAGAATGAGGTGTCCACATCCCAGCCTCTTGCACTCCCACCGGGAAGATGCTCCTGCTGATTTGCAGCTACACATGCTTTTGATGGGCTCTGCAAGGAGCTGTGCTTTCTGCAGCACCACGATCCACCACCTTTGGGCACATGTGGAAAGAGGCTTCAGCAGGGCACTCTTCAGGAGAAAAGATGAATTTCCCAGGAAAAAAAGAGCCAACAGAGAATGACTCACAAACTACACCGAGCTGGCAGGAAGGACTCCATATGCAGCAGGCTAGTCCTTGTCCTAAGGAGCCCCTTCCAACTGGTGTGGAATTGAGTTCCATCAGCTAACTCCAGCTTTGGAAAATGTTCACAGATCCAGCGGGGTCATCTCTTAGCTCAGTTTGCTGCATTTGTCCCTGCTGCTTTCTGCTCCAAAGCCCATTTGTCTCTTGTGAACTGTTGTGTTCCCAAAAGTTCAGGGAACACCCAAACACAACTCATTAGGAGCAACCAAATAAGGATGAGATACTTCCATTTGAGCTTTGCAATGACTGTAGGAGGGAGGCACCTTGAAGACCCCACAGCCTGGTGCTGCAACTAAGACAGATACTTACGGGGACTCCAAACTCTTCCTGCAGTGGGTTATCGAGAGAGGAGGGTCTGGAAGAGAATAAAAAGGGGAAAGAAGAGAGAACGCTGAGGAGGCGCAACACCACACAGACAAGACAGACTCAACATCAAGACAACAAAAGACACTCAACAAGAGGCCAAGGTTTCATTGCTCCAGTGCTTTAATGGTTGCTGACAACAAACAGCTCCCGTCACAGGGTCCTGCCCGTCCTGCTGCTGCAGCCCCGCAGGCTGGAGGAGACGGAGCCACTTCCCTGCCCTCTCCAGCTCCCCAGCCCCCCTTTTCCCTACCAGCCGCTCCTGCATGGAGTCCCAGCTTTTGGGAAGCAGAGCAGCAAGGTCTCCTTTGGGGTCTTCTCTAGCCCAGCACTGCTCTGGGCTGGGAGCAGCTGGAGAGCCCAGCTCCGGGGGGACCTGGAGGAGGCCAGCAGTGCCCCCCGTCTGCATCCCAGAGGACAGCCCAGCCCTAAACCCCGGCTCTAGGAGTTATCACCACGTGGGAGAGCTCCCTCGGAATTCCCAGGCTAGTTTCTCTGGTGCCTCTTCACCCACCCTGCCTCTCCCGCTCCCGACCACGGGCACTTTCAGGCACAGCCGAGGGAGGAAGTCAGGGCTTCACCTGAGGACGCGCACGGACGAAGAAGAGACAGACAGGGAAGAAGGTTACGACCACAACACAACCAGGGGGAAGAAACGAGGAGGAGACAGGAAGGAGGGAGGAATCACACCGGGAATGGACTCACCTTTCTTGCGCTTGAGCTTGCGTTTGCGTTGCTTGTTGACGAAGCAGGCGGCGAGTGTGCTGAAGAGGATGGCAGCAGCCAGGAAGCAGATGGTGGCAACGATGCCAGCCAGCACCGGGCGGGCTAGGCCCTCGTCCGTCAGGTCAGGCTGAGGGAAAACGTCTGGGGAAAAAACACGGTTCAGTGTTACACCTGCTGCCTCCCCCAGGGAGCTGCCACAGTGTGGAGCAGTGATAGTCCCCAGGAATGACAGACTCTGTAAAGACCCTGCTTCCAAGCCAGCCCACCCAGACAGAACAATCAGGGCTGCTTCAGGGCCAAGGGGTTTGGTGATCTCACACAAGGTCACAGAATCCTTGGCTAGTCTGGGTTGGAAAGGGCTGTTTAAGGCCATCTAGTCCAACTCTCCTGCTATAAGCAGGGACATCTTCAACTAAACCAGATTGCCCAAAGCTACCTGATAAACTTTCTGTGTTAGCTGGTGGACACCCAGGGAAGCAGCCTCCACACAGAGCAAATACATATTTATGTCTGAACACACGCAACTGCAGCAAACCTGCAGTCATCTCCTGCCTGAATAACATGCTGCAGCAGCACAAGGTATTTCAACCTCTTTGTCAGTGCTTCATTTCAGCATTCCAATGAAAACTGGGCTCCAAACCCTTACGACACGCCTTTGCTGTACAGGAGCACATGTGAAGCCCCAGCAGAGCTCAGCTGTGGGCACGTGCAGATGTGCACCCTGCACACCTCGGTGCTCCTGCCACGTGCCAGATCCAGGATCAGTGCATTCCCCCACGGAGCCCGGGCTTTCAGCCTGGCAGAGCAGCTGCCTGGGGCTGGGCACCTGCCAAACCCCATCAGAAAATCCGGGTGTGAGGAGTGAGGGCAGCAAGCAGAGAGGTTGCAGCACACTCTCCTCACCACACCAACGCCACTTGGGGGCAGAGAGAGACCGCTGCATCGCAGCACAGCCGAGCCGGATTTTCCACGAGAGCCAGAAAATCCGGGCTCGCCGCATCCCCATCCCTTCCTGCTGCCCTCGCCTTCCCCAGCGCCATCACAACCCTCCTCCGCCTGCCCCTCGGCTGCGGGAGCATCCTCCGAGCTGCATGTGCAGGGAACACGCACCAACTGCAGCACGCTGCAGTCTCCCGCTTGCAAAGCTCTTTTCCCTGTGGACTCTGCACTGCAGTGCTACGTTTCCCTCTCTCCACCTTTCATTCCCGTTTCCAGGCTGCGCCAGTGCCCGCTCGGAGCTTTGTTCTCCAGGCTCACCGCAGAGCCGGGGCGTGCTGGGCTCTGCAGTGCTCCGAGGATTTGTCCTCGCCTGCTCCCATCGGGAGGCAGCCTGGGGTCAGCGCCGTGTTCAGCACACCCAGCACAACCCCCTCACTCCAGCTGACAGCCCCACAGCCAGGGGACAAGAGCAGCCAGCCCTCACCTGTACTGGACACGCCAGCGACGTTGCTGGGTTCGCTGATGAGATCCTGCATGACCGCCAGCACACGGAACTCATACCAGGTGTCCTGGAACAGCAAACACACCTTATCAGGGCCACCACACAGCCTCCAGCCTTGTCCTACCAGACCCTCCAACATCCCCAGGATAAATAAAACCATCTGACACCACTTTCTCAATGTTAGCAAGTCAGGCTTTTATCCTTGCCCAGGGGGAATGTGGCCAGTAAAAATTCTGGCCTCCACCCAGACACAGATACAGAACTTTTTCATCTATTTATATGTTTTCATCAAACAAAAATTATTGTTTATTGGTTCTAAATTACACAATTCTCTTTCATTAGTTAGTATTCTATCCTCTATTGGTTATTGATTTCTCGCTTCTTATGCTAATTAGTGCATATTTTTAGTCTTTTTAGTATATTTTTCCTCCGGTAGGGACTTTCTAATGTATACTGGGACTTTGTTAGTCTCTTTAGCTTCTGGTTTCTGCAAAACGTCTTTGTGGTCCATAAATTCTACATTCCAACCTCAATAATACATCCTTCTCTCCCAGGCTTTGTTCATTAAAGCATATCAGAGTGACTTTATCAAAACTTTTAAGTTTCAGTCATTTTCTCCAGCTGTGTTCCTACAAAAGCAGCTTATAACAACTTTATCAAATGCTGGCTAAGAGTAATTGAAGAGTAACACACTATTTATCATTTATATGTATATTGATTATGATTACTTAACAACATTGACTAAAATTATTAAAATGTTCTGTTTTCCAACACTTGCCCAAGCACAAGCCACTCCAAAACTTCCCCAGAGCTGCAACAGATGGTGCAATATTATTACAGAACCACGAAGGCTGGGAAAGATCAGTGAGTTGGGTGTGGTGTGGGCAGCCCCTGCTCACCTGGGACAAGTCCTTGGCGAAGAACTCGCTCTCGGAGCCCGGGATGCCATCATCCAGGATCTCCCACTTCTCCGCCACGCGGAATTCCATGATGTAGCGGTCGATGGGGAAGCTGTGGTTGGCGGGAGGGAGCCACGACAGGAGGACGCCTTGCTGTGTCCGGTTGGCTGTTAGGCACCTCGGTGGGGTAACCAACACCAGAGGCTCTGGAGTTGTTACAGGGAATGCTGGGGACAGAGCAGAAGGGACAGGGACACCTCTGAGATGGGGCAGGGCAAGCACAGGAGATCCTCTTCCACAAGTGCCCCCAGCAGCAGCAGCAGCAGCAGGACCACTGTGGCTGTTCCCACATTCCTGGAGTTTAGGGCACGTCTTGGGAGTCTGGTCTCTTATCACAGAAATAGAAAAGTGGATTTTCAAAAGGTACTGGACTAATGAGGCCGTGACTCCAGACCTTCCTGCTTCCTCCCACCTCCACCTGAGAGCCCAAAGGCTCTGAGCTGTAATAAGTGATCTCGTGCTCTATTAATATCTCCTGATCCCAGCTGAACTTAAGGAAGATCTGAAAGGTGACTGGCACAGTACAGCTCTCCCATGCTGTCTCTCAGGACAAGCCTTCTAGAACCTCATGCATCCAGCAAAGTCTGCAAGCTTCCTCCAGGACCCTCCACAAACTATCTCCTACGTGGCTGGAAACTGTTGGTGATGTTCATTTCTGTCTCCATCCCCAGCAGACAGGACACGTGGAGCAAGGCAAAGGGCCCCTTCTCCCCACAGACCTCCCAGATCCCTTCCCAGCCCTCCCCTTGTTCCCAAGGAGGACCTACCTAGAGTGTTCACAGTGACCACCTCACTGAAGGAGCTGGTGCCCAGCTTGTTTTGAGCCAAGACACTGAACTGGTAAGCAGTCTCTGGTTCCAAGGTATCCACCAGTAGCCAGCTGGAACCAGCTGGCACAGGAAGAGACAGCCAGTCATGGGGTCCAAACTGGGCTCTCTTCATCCTGCCAAGAGAAAAAGGAGCATCCTCAGGGAAGCTGTCTTTGACAGGGAGGACAAAGAGGCAGCATTAACTTCTTATGCAAAAATGGAGCTTTCCCGAGCGATGGTTTGGTTTGACAGCAGCGATGTGGATGGACGTGGGGCAGCCACTCGCCACCCACAGGCTGGCACGGGACACCATCCCCAGTGTCCCACCAGCTCTCAGGGGCACTGCCACCAGCTCTTCCCCCTGCCCTGAGCTGGGTCAAGGATAACAGCAGTGCCAACAGCCCTGCTCTGACGTGATCTCCACCAGATTCCCATGGGCAAAAGTGGGAGCTGGAGCGTTTTGGTGAGTGCTGCAAAGGGAACGGCTGACGCAGGAGACAGGCCCTGTTCCCATTTATACCTCGACATCTCCTGAGCCAGAGCCAAGTTCTCCCTCAGCTGTAGCCCTGTACATGTCATCCCACGAGAGACATTTAACTAAATCCCCATCTCTGCCACATTTGCACAAGTTGGGGGCTGCCAGCACAGCCTGGGGCATCACTCAGGGTTTGGCAGAGCAGCAGGGAGAGCAGGACAGAAGCTTTCTGCTGGGGTTTAACCACAAACCCAGGGTAAAAAACGCTCCCAGAACCATCCCAGTGCCACCCAGGAGCATGCAGCCACCTCCACAAGCCATTAATCCCACCAGGATCCCACATCCCAAGGCAGCACCACTGCACTACTACGATACTGCAAGTACAGGTGTTACAAAGATGCTTTAGGGAATCTGAGCCCTCAGCTGCAGGTTTTGGAGGTGTCCACAGAGGATCGGGGAAGGATTGGTGCAGATGCTCTGTCCTGCACAGGTAAAAAGCCATATCTGCAGCCACCAGCACACAGCCAGGTGAATCCACCCAGCAGGAAAAGATGGAGCAAAGAGAAATAATGCTGCTGTCCAGGGAGCAGAAGGTAGAGAAGCAGCAGCAGCAAGCCATGGAAATGAGCAGGTCAGTGGAGAGCTACGCACGTGCTGTGTGCCTCTGCCAAACCCAGGAAAAGCCTGTGGATCTCTGCAGCTCCAGCTGGAACTACAGATCCCAGGATCCCCCAGCACCGTGGCAGAGGCAGGAGGGCAGTAGGGCAGCCCCTCTCCTGGGCAGGTTTCCCTGCAGTGTTTAATCCCACTGCCCTCACATCCCTCCTTCCCAGCACTGCCATGGGCAGGGACACACAAGAGAGGGGCTGAGGCTGGGGGAAGCAGAGGGAAAATGCAGCACTGAACTGGGAGGACCCCCTTGCTGGGGGAGGATGTGCTGCAGCTGGAACGCTGTGGTGGCCCCAGCCACGCCTGGGGAGCGGGGTTTGCATTTCCAGCCTCTACAACGCAGAGGCGAGAGAAGAGCACAAATCCAGGGAAAATGGAGCCATGTTTTGCTTGAGCCTCCCACAGCCACAGCAGGGAGGAAAGCACATGGATGGCACTACATGAGCCAGCTGTGTCCCAGATCCTGCTCCCAGGGAACAGCACATCCCCCCAGGCATCACACCCTAGGGTCAGGGCAAGAGAGAATCACTGCCTCCCTAGCCAAAGTCCCCACAGCTCCCTGAATTCCTTAATGTGAGCTTGCAAACGCCCTTCCCTGCTGGCTGCTCTCTCCCTGTGGAGTCTGGAAGAGCCACGAGGAGGCAGGAATCCGATAGCAGGTTGCAGAGCAAGAGCAGCAGCAGCTGCTGATGCAGCCACGTCTCCAGAGCAGAGAGGTTTAACCACTCCTTCCCAAGGACATTTTCATCAAAGCAAGGTCTGCACTGCTCAGCTTGCTCCCTCATTTTCCCCCCTCTGTTCAATCCATTCCTTCTTCCCATCTCCAGACAGCCCAGCCCCGGGCTGGAGCAGAGCAGAAATCATTACAGGCAGCCTTTCCCTCTCTCCTCTCTATCAGCAGCCTCCATCAGGGCAAATTAAGGCAAGGAAAGAACGAGAGAGCAAGAGAAAAGGCTGAAGAATGCCAGTTCAAGCCGGGAAAGGGAAGGCATCACCCCCTTCACGTTTCCAAGGGTGATTCTTTAGAAGAAGATGACAACAGCAGAGCCCAGAGTAAACCCCAGCCTTGCTGCACCTACATTTCTCCCTCCCCTACCCCAGGGGAAAGGCACAGGGCTGAGCCTGGCCCTGATGCACCCACCAGCTTTGAGTGCTGGGGAGCACAGGAGGTCTGGGAGCAAAGCCCCAGGGTCTCAGCCACAGTGCCAGCATCTCACAGTGGCTGGTCATGATCTCAGCTGGGATTTAACCACCTCCAGGGAGCCACAGAGCAAGGAGAGAACATTTCTGCTTAGTCACAGCTCTTCCAGGACACACTCTCTAAAGGTTGCATTTTCCATCCTCTCCCTGGCTGTTAAGCCTCATAAACAGTTTATCTTGAAATTAGATGCCAGAGGCCCAGCTACACAAATGCAAAGCGTCTCCCGTGTACCACAAGCAGAGTAAAACCTGCTGGGGCAGACAGAGGCAGTGACCAGCACAGAAGGGAGAGGAAATACGGGAACTACACGATCCCACCACCCCCAGCACCACCCACCTCTCCAAGGAACCCCCGAGGGAGCTCAGCCCTGTAAGGCCTGCGGGCACAGAGCCGGGCACGCCACCCTCCCCACCCTCCTCCCCACCGCTGCTCGAAGCTCGGGCTGGCTAGGAAGGAAAAGAAGCAGAGAGCAAAGCATGCCAGGATGACTCACAGAGGGCCGTACCAAACTGAGAAAGTCTGCTCGTATCCACCGTCATAGCCGGGCTCCCAGGAGACGTTGGCTGAGGTCATGGCGGCCACAACGTGCACGCTGGTCGGGGCGTGAGGGCTTGTCCCTGCGGAGAGAGGGGACAGCTTAGAGGGGAGCAGCACCAGGGTTCAAGGGGTCTTCTCCCAAGCCACGGGCTGAGGGGACTCCTCTGGCACCAAGACAATGGTCAAGGACATTTCTGCTGGAAATGGGTGGCCAAAATAACAGCACAGAGAAAGGCAACTCCACCAGGAAATAGAATCTAAAGGAGACGTTGTTAGAATCATAGAGGGGTTTGAGTTGGAAGGAACTTGAAGGGACATCTACTCAAACCCTCCTGACATGGTGTCCTGGAGTTCCCAAATTTGCCCTAAACCAGGACAAATACGCAGGGACACCTTCCACTAGACCAGGTTGCTCCAAGCCCTGTCCAACGTGACCTTGAAGACTTCCAGAGACAGGGAAGCCACAGCTTCTGGGCCAGGGCCTCACCACCCTCAAAGCAGGAATTGCTCCCCAATATCCCATCTAAACCTTCTGTCTCAGCTTAAAGCCACTCCCCCTCGTCCTGTCACCACAGTTCTCTCTGTGACAGGCAGCATCCCCATCTCCTGCCCTGCCTGGGGGGCTCTCCCCGGGCCCCTTTCCCCCTGCCCGTACCTACGACAGTCAGGTGGGTGCTGGCAGTAATGCTCGCGACAATGTTGGTGGCGACGCACTCCCACTCGCCGTGGTCGTCCTTGCCGAGGGAGCGGATCTGCAGGGTCCCGCCGGGCAGCGTGTTGTGCTTGCTCCTGCTGGGCTTCCCTACCTTGGGCAAGGAGCGGGGTGGGGAGCCGGGCAAAGAGAGAACAAACATGACTCAGCAGCGGGTTGTGGGGCAGGGCGAGGCGGCGGCGGGGTCACTAAGCTACCTGCGCGGCCCAGGGGACACCGCCGGCCACCGGCAGGGGATCCGGTCTCTCCGGTCGTGGCAAGGCAGACGGTTCCCCCGTTTCCGAGAGGACCTGGGGGGCAACGCGAGAGGCATGCGTCAGGAGCTGCTGCTCAGCGCTCACACACAAGCGGGAAACCCCACGGCACTCGCACGGACAGCGAGCCCCGCGCCAGGGCTCGGCCTCCGGCATCCAAAGCTGAAACCGCTGCGGGAAGGGGCACCGGCCGTCCCAGCAAACCCCCTCCCGGGATGGGGAAGGCACAGGCTGCCCCAGGAGATGCCCAAACTGCCCCTCAGCCTGAGTCAGCAGCAGATGAGAGGCAGGACGCTTCACGTGGGGCAGCAAGGGTCCCACGGAGATGTGGGAGGATGGCGTGCATGGAGGTGCCTGGAATCTCTCAAGCCAAGCGGAAAGATGGATCTTGTAACAACTCATCTATGCTCATCAGCCAAAGTTGTGCAAATCCCACGTTGTCCTGAGTCCTCTTCAGCTCTTCCTCATGTGGGGGACTGCTGATCAGCACCAGGACTGACAGATTGATGCAAAGAAAGAGGAGAAGAGGAGCCCATGGACACGTGGCGTTACCAGTGTGAGCTCAGGAGTCCTTCAAGAGACTGGTCAGCACTGGTGGGCTGATGAGGAGGGAGGGAGTTGGCTTCTGCCACTGGCAAACTGAGCCCAGCCTAAGCCAGCCCTGACTGGAGTTGGAAGAGATAAGCCCAGAGCCACAAAATGAGGAGGACCACCAGAAGGCACAAGTAGGATTGGAAGGAAACCTGACTGAGACTGGTGAGGGCACGGAAAGAAAAATAAGATGGAGAAAAAGACTAAACAGCCAACAAGCTTTAGGCAGGTCACTTGCAATGTGTGCAAGTCATGGTCCTCCTCGTGCTGCTAAAAGGGACACAGAGATCCAGCAGCTCAAGACACAAGGATTGGGGATGGTCCCACTGGGTGACAGAGGGACCCAGCTCATTCTCAAGAGCCCTGAGAAGGGGATGGAAGGCTTGGAGAGCAGTTCCTGACAGCATAATGAAGAGCACAGGAGGTCTCCTCCTCCTCCTTCCTATGGGAGCAGTAAAGGTGGGAAGCAAGAGGAAGGCTGCAGGAGGACTGGAAAGCCCTCGCTGCTCCCAGGCTGTGCCACTACACCCTGCTCTATGGAAAGGGACATCTTGAAATCTTTATATCCAGTTCAGGATCATAAAAACAGCTTCTTCCCAGGGTCTTTGAAGTCACGGGGCAGTTAAGCAGCTGCTGACTGGTCCAGAGCCAAGAGATCCCAGGATGTGCTGTGGTGACACATCCTCTCCCCTCCACAGGAGGCGTGTGCTGCGAGAACGGCATTGCCACGACTGCCACGTCCTGCCGGTGAGCACCTGGGAGGCAGGCAAGGAGGAGGGTGTCCTGTGGGCAGTGCTGCCGAGGCCCAGGGGGCCGGGGCGGGGCAGTGTTTCAGCTTTGCGGATGCTGCCGTGTCGGTTTCCCGGGATTACTCGGTGGCCACAAGCCGGGCTTCCCCCACCCACCTGCGGGACAGGACGGCAGTGGCTCAGCCCAAAGCGAAGCAGCTGTACCTGCAGTTTGTTCTTACCGGGACAGAGTGTGGCTTCTCTGTCTGCAATATTCACCAAAAGCCAAAGGCACTGCAGATTTGTCTGGCAGGCCGGGTACCTTTCTCCAGGCGATGATGGGAAAGGGGTCTCCGGCAGCAGCGCAAGGAATCAACAGCTCCCTCCCTGCCTCCTGTCTGTACTCCCAGCCTGGTAGCACCGTGAAATAGGGGGGGTCCTGCAGGCAAGGGGAAAAACAAGGAGTGTCACCCTGCCCAAACTCCCATCACCCAAACCAAGCCTTTTCCAAACCATCCCCATTCTGGGTAAGCTTGAGGCATTGAAAGGAAAATTGTGTGTAGAACGTGTGCTAAGGAGCCTTGATGGCACACCAAGTTACACACCTGGGGGGAGATTCTCTCCAAAGAGCCACTGCACTGGAGCATAGAATCATGGAATCCCAGAATGGTTTGGGTTGGAAAGTACCTTAAAGCTCATCCCATTCCATCCCCTGCCATGGGCAGGAGCACATTCCACCATCACAGCTTGCTCCAACCTGGCCTTGGACACTTCCATGGATGGGGCTGCCACAGCTTCTCTGGGCAGTCTGTGCCAGGGCCTCCCCACTCTCACACAGAAGAGCCTTCTCCTAACATCTAACCTCAGTTATGCCTTTTTAGCTTGATCCCATTACCCCTTGTCCCATCTCTACAGTTCCTGACAAAGAATCCCTCTCCAGCTTCCTTGCAGGCCTCCTCAGACACAGGAAGGCTGCTGCGACAACTCCACACAACATCTCTTCTCCAGGTTGAGCAGCATCTTGCTTTTTACCTCCTCGAAACAGGAAGAAACCCACCCACATCACATCAGCCATCAACCTGATTTCCTCGCCCCGGCAGCCGCCCCGGCGGATGTGTGTGTCTGGTACACAAAGCGTTATCATCTGAACCTCGGCGAGACACCATGAATCACCACGGCTCCCTCCCAGGCACAGGACTCCGTGTTCAGGGAGGGAAGAGGCAGCAGCTCCCACCCCAGCTGCACCAGGAACTGCACGGGGAGCCCAGCGTGCCCCAGGCGCCGCACGCAGCCGGAGCATGTGGAGCTCAAATCATCCATTTATGAAAATCCTCCTAAACCCAAGCTCGGGCCAGCAGGGCTAAGTGTTTTGTTGGCAAAGGGGACATTCCAGGGAGATGTTTCCTCAAAGTACCCCAGTCCAGTGTCAAAACCCGTGCTGCTGCTCTGGCAGGCTATTTCCAGCTGCACCAGACAGGGTGCCCTGGGGGTTTGCCTGTGCTGGTGGGAAGCACATCTCCAGCCACAGCACAGACACACCTTTACCCTGGAGCCTCTGCTCTTCCCCACACAGCCCCGGGAGCTGCTCCTGGCACAGGAGGACACTGCTCCCAGCAAACCCACGGGATTTTGGCAGAAGAGTTACCTTCAGTACCAGTCGGGCAGGGGGAGACTGGCCCATCGTACCCAGGGCGTTATAAGGCACACAGGTGTAAGTGCCGAGAGCATCTTCAGTGGCCTCCTCGATCCGGATCGACCCGTCTTCCAGCAGGTTCCAGCCGGAATACTGCAGCAGGGAGAACCAGGGAGCTCACTCACCCAACACCCACCACAGCTCCCCACTTCCCCTGCAGCCAAGCCCCCCACCCACGCCCCCCACCCACGCCCAGGGTGGCTGTCAGATCTCTGGGAGATGCCCAATCCCACTCCCAACATCCAAAGCATCTCCTCAACAGTGGAGAGAGGAAACTTGGGCAACATCAGCCCGTCCAAACACAGCCAGGCTTCTTCATGTAGCCCAAAAGATTTAAGATCAGAATCTAACACTAAATAAAACTTGTTCTGGAGTCAGCAAGACATCTCCACCTGGAGGGCTGAGGGCACCAAGGAACAGGAGGCCACAGCAGCAACAGCTTTAAATGGAATTACAACTTCAAATCGTTAATATTTAAGCAAAAAATTTAAAATATTGAGCGTTCTCTTTAAATATTTAATGGCTAATATCCTTGCTCAGACTATCAAACCATGATTAGTGGAAGATGTAGATTTGTTAAAAGGGTCTTTTAACCACCTGTTGCCATTGGAAAAATAAACCAGGGCCACCAGGAGGTCACTTTAGGGGGAAGGCATCAGGTGTGGGACACAGAATGTCCACAGGCACTGTGGACTCCGTACAAGAACTGGAATTAACTCTGCCCACAGCTGGTAAGGAAAAGCAGCATCAGCCCATCCATGAGATTCCCTCAACAGAAGGGGACCCACAGGTGCTCCCTGGTGTTTGCTGAGGACACGAGGGTCTGAACTCCCCTGTGCCCCCCCTCCCCAGGGGCTCCGTTACCTTCTCGATTCGCAGGGGACGCCCGTCCTTGTTCCACTTGACCAGCGTCACCGGGGGCTCCGCCTCCACCGGGCAGCGGATGTACCCGTGGATCCCGATGGGAACGTAGATGATGGGGGGCATGTTCACCACACGGGCAGGATCTGGGAGGGCAGCAGCACCACGTCAGCACGAGGAGAGAGCCCATCTCTCCTCCCAGCCCGGCTTCAAAGGATCTACCTCACTTCTGTAATGAATTCCAAACCCAGCACCACCCTGGCTCCCACAGGCTGTTAAGCCAGGCTTGCTACACACAAATCCACCGGAATACCTGGCATTTCTGGGAGGCTTTGCTGATGTCCAGGGTGTTCCTACCTAGGGCTCATTGAAGACTGCATTTAAGAAATGTGAGATATGCCTGCTTCCAATTCCACACCAACCTGCATCCTGCTGAAGCCTGAGCTGATCCATTACAGCACGACACGTGCCAGGTGTGATGAACACCCAGCACAGCCTGGGTTTTACATACCAGCAGTCAAAGCTATTTCAACTGCCAAGCCTTAAAACACACCCAGATGGGAAAAGGGATCCATGTCGAAGCTGCCACGAGTCCTTTACCTCCCATATCTGCTTGTACTGGTGCCTCATCGAGGCTGGGTCATGTTGGAACAGCAGCCACCTCGCCCTTTCCAAGATGCAAAAAACCTTAAAATACGGATCTAACCCCCCACTCCACGCTGCACCACCCACACAGAGAGGTGTCTCGCAATCCTGCAGTCTAGAATGTGTCATTAACAGCACTTCTAAGAGCTTTTTAATTAAGTGTGAGTGGGTTGAAGAGAATCTAGACTTTCTTTAATAAGAAGATTTTTAAAAAAATGTTATTTTTAATAAGAAGAGTGAGTATTTCTACAATCTCGTCTAGACAGCGGCAGCACGAGGTTACGGGAAAATCCTGACGGGGCTTACGCTGCATTAAGGGATAAATGTGGGGGTTTTGGGGTGCAGCATCCCTGCACTGCTGATGCAAAGTGGGGGATAAACATTAAAGTGCTTAATAGGAAGGGATGGAAGATGCAGGGGTGTCCTCTCCTTATTGCTTTCTTGGGGCAAAACCAGCAGAGTTTGGGAGCTCTGCTCCCAGTTCATCACCCCAACCACTCCCCAAAACCGCGCGCCCCCGGCAGTGGCACCATAACCCAGATTGCCCAGTGCCGCATATGGAGCGGGCTTTACCCCCCTCTGCTTAACTCCACCTCTTAGGAAATGTAATCAAGGACTCCAGCAGTGCGGGAGAGGGTAATGGGATCGAGCCTTTCACTACTAGGTCACTGGCCGGGGGCCAGCCCAGCCCACTAATGACCCAGAGCTGTGTCCCCATCTGCTTTGGAGGATGGGAAGCTCCCTCCCGTGGCATCAGCCCCGGTGTGGATGAGGTTTGCTCGGGAGGAAAAGGGTTTGTGGTACCAAAAGCCGGGCACCCTTCCTTGTGCCGAAGCCTGGCTGAGCGGCAGATTGTCGGAGCGCTGCTCTCCCTGCCATTAGAGCTATTTTTAACAGCTATCAGCCCTGACAAGCGGCCCTGGATTAGCGGCAGGGCAGATTTAATGGCCTGAGGCCACAGGCTTTCCCAAGAGCCACCCAGCTGGGCACATCCAAGCCCCAAATCACGCCTGTGCCTGGGCACAGCACCACTCACACCGTCCCCCTGCCCACTCTGCCCCTTCATCCGTCCCCACAGGGACCTGCCAGCCCTTCTGTCAGAAGCTCCCCACGAACCAGCACCAGGTCTAAAGGCAGCAGCAGCTCTAAGGCAGCCTTGGATAACCCACGCTGAGAGCCCACTTTGCTCAGGCCTGTCTTTCATTATGAAATAAAAGCGCCGCAGTCTTTTCGAGCAGAGCAATATTGCAATTGGAGCGGCGGCAATTGAGGCCATTACTGTGGAATGCCACAGGATGCCGGTGGCACACTACCCATTACCGCCCGGGGATCCCGGGAGAACGAGCGAGCGTGGGAAGCAACGCTCCTGCTCCAGCCCTTTCTCCTCGGCTTGTTTAGATCACTAACCGCCTGAAAAATGTGACACACCGAGCCCCGCAGCTCATGGAACGGCCACAGGAATGAGCCCCCAAAATGAACAAGAAATACACGTTGAGAGCCCTGAGCCGGTGCTGCCCAGCAGGGTGGGGACAGTGAGGGAGCAGCCATGGGATGCTGCTAATTAAAAAACACTTGTAGCAGAGGTGGACACCGGTCCCAGCTGAGCTGTGTCACTCAGGCTGCTTCAGACCATTTGCTTTCTTGTCTCCCACAGCCACGTGGGATGCTCTCAAGCTTTTTTGCTGAGGATGATTCCGTGTTCATCCAAAGGCTGCTGTCACATCAGCCTGATTCTCCCAGTGTCACACCAGGACAGGAGAGCCTCTGGGGCTGCCTGGGAGCCAGGTGTTATCAATCCCAGCCCCATGCCCGCACTCACACTGCACTGTCAGGTAGGCAGAGGCTGATGGCGAGCGGCCCAGGCTGTTGCTGGGGATACAGGTGTATTTTCCAGCATCCTCTGGTTTGACACGGAAAATAATCAGCGTCCCGTCGATCAGGATCCGCACCCTCAGCTTCAAGTCGCTGCAAGGGGAGAGGAGAGCAGGATCACGAGGAGAGCCAGAGGCAAAGCACAACACAATCCCAGCTCCCAGCATAACCCAGGAGCAGCAGGAGGAGGAGAACACGAGCTCTCCCACCAGCTATAAACTCACTTCTTGAAGTAGACGTTCTCCTCCTCCCAGTACCACAGGTAGGTGAGGTTCCCGGGATACGCCTCGGCCTGGCAGGTGAACAGCGCATCCTGGGAGATGTTGACTGTGATGTTCTCCGGAGGGGAAACGATAAAGGGAGGTCCTGCAGGGGGGACGAGGAAAGTGTCACTCCCACTACTACAGGTGTCCCCACAGGACAGGTTCAGCTCCATCTTGGCTGGGAGCTGCTGGAGGGCTCTGGGGCAGGGCTGGTCCTGATCGTCTGAGAACCACAATGACCCTGTTATTCCCAACCCTTTCCCTAATCTCTGGGTTGACTGAGAACCACAGTGACCCTGTTATTCTCAATCCTTTCCCTAATCTCTGGGCTGACTGAGAACCACAGTGACCCTATTCTTCCCAGCCCTTTCCCTAATCTCTACAACTCTGAGGAGGGGATCCATGCCCATGGTGGTTCTCCCAGGGCACACAAGGACACGCCTCCCTTCATCCCCACCACTTCTTAAGGGTGGTGTCACCCACAGGGAAAATCCAGGGGGAACAGACTGCCAGGAGCCAGCAGCTCACCACTGCCACAAAAGCAGAGCAGAGGACACCCCGTGCTCCTCTCTCTGCTGGTAGCTGTTGACCTAATTAAAGATTTATTTAATAAGAGAGGGAGCAAGGAGCAGGATGCCTGTCATGCATCACCGCTGTCTGACGAGGCGCTTCATGACAGCCTCAATCTTTTCCCCGCTTCCCAAACAAAACCGAGCTGCTATCAGGGCCTGGCTGCTCATCAGCATGGCCACCACCGTGCCCCAATTAAGCAGATTCCTCCATCCTACAAACCGGATGCCGAGCCACGGGGCAGCCAGGCCAGGCACAGAGGCCTTGGGGGCGGCTCCAGGGTGACACCACGGCCCTGTGGCCCACGGAGATGCCCCCATCCCGGCTTGCCAGGGCACGCTGAGGAGCGGGAAGGTCTCACCTTGGACGAGCAGGCGCGTGGTGTGCACAGCCTCACCCTGGATGCTGTAGGCCCGGCAGGTGTAGGCACCTCTGTCCTCCCGGCTGACCGAGAGCACCGTGAGGCTCCCGTCGCTCACCTGGGAACAAGGGAAGACCCTGGAGCGTGGGCAGGGACCCCCAGGGGGACGGGGAAAGACCCTCCCTGCTTCCCACGGCAGAGAGCTGCCGGCGCTTTTAGGGCCGGATGAGAGACGGGTTTCCCCGCTCTGCAAGACGTGGGATATTAATAAACCAACACACGCGTCTCTGCTCGACGCCAAGGGGAAGGGAAAAAAAAAATCCTGAAATAAATAAATAACCATCCCAGTGCATTCATCTCCCAGAAGTGACTGGCAGGCAGCAGGCTCCAAACCGCCCCTGCCAAGCACCCCGGCACTACTGGAGCTCCACAAGGAGCCTTGCTGGAGCATTCCCTGCCCCCCAAGAACCTGCTGGGGGATGAGGGGGAGACCCCAGCTTGGCCACTGTCCGCCCTGTGGGGCCACCTCTCAGCTGGAAGAGGAGTGGATGGATTTTCCCTGGGGACACAGCAGGAGGATGGACAAGGGACTGTCACCTTTGGGGGAGCAGCACCCCCATGCACAGGGAGGCCTCCCAGCCAGGCTTCCCCCCCCCACCTCATTCTGCCTCATCCTTCTATTTCAATTAGTAACAAATGATTCCTAATTACTCTCATTAGTGCCTGCGCTGATTCCAATGCCTGATTTACCAATTACAGCTCAGGGGGGAATCTCTGCCTGGGAGCCTCTGGGATGCAAAAAGGGTCCTGAAGGGGAGGGGAGGAGGGGAAATCCTCCCTGCTCAGCCCTCCCCTGCCCCAGCCCTGCTGCATCAGTCCCTGCAGGGGGGACACTACCCCAGGCTGCAGCCCCCATCCCATCTCCAGGGTCCTGGCCCCTGGGCTGAGTCTGCAGAGAGCAGGTCAGGTGCAGGAGCAGGGCTGTCCCAAGCACCTGGGGGGTCCCCAGCCTGCACCCAAGGGCTGGCAGCATTACAGGCTGCTGCTCAGCAGGGATGGGGTGGGGGAAAATGGGCATCTCACCAAGGAGAAGTGCTGAGAAAGCAGGGCTGGCTCCAGGCACGGCGGAGCTGCCGCCACCGTGGTCCTGTCAGTGATGTCCCTGCCAGCTCCCAGCCCAGAGTCCCCACGGCAGCCCTCCCCCACCTACCTGGTACTTGCCACTGGCACCCAAAAGGTCTCCCTCTCTGAGCCAGGTGACGATGGGCTTGGGGTTCCCGAAGGCCATGCAGGTCAGGGTGACGCTGCTGCCCTCCTTCGCCTCTACGTACTGCGGCGGGGTCTCCGTGAACGTGGGGGGAGCTGGGGGCACAGGACACCACCGTCACCCCCCGGGGCACCCAGGCCACCGGGGCTACACGGTGACACAGAGGAAGCTGCTGCCTGCACGCAGGGGACACTCTGCACAACCCCACGGCGGGGCTGGGACCACTCCAAAGGCAGACGGGGCTGCAGGGACAGGGCTGTCCCTGGGGACACCGGCCAAGAGGTGCCACCAGCACCCCAGCCCTGTCCCCTGTCCTCCTCATCAGCACCATGTCCTCCCCCCACCCCCTGCACATTAACTCGCTATTGTCAAAACATGGGAAAACACCGCAGTGCAGATCGAAAGGCTCCTTCCTGATGAAAGAGGCTGGCAGGATTACAGCCCGCCCCTAATTACCCGCGGTTGTTAAAGCCCACTTTAGAGGAAGACAGGTTGGCAATTTAATCTGCTTGGGGAAAAAAAAAAAAATAAAAGGAATTATATTTTGTTTCTCCCCAAATGATTTTTATTTTCCCCCCAAGAAAATTAAGTGTTGTAATGCGCTGGGGAAAGCCACAGCCCTCACCCTGAAAGCAATTCCTCGGGCTGGGAGGATTATGGTTATTATATTGTTATTAAGCCCCTGCACGCCCCGTGCTGCATAAAAGCCCCAAAACCGGCCCATTTTGCCAAGGGGAGGGACAGGGCATCTGGAGCCATTTTCCAGCCCCTTCTGCTGGCGGTTTGCAGGATCCATGCACGTGGCTGAGGTGAGCCAGGCACCACCATCCTCCTCCTTCCTCCTCCTCTTGCCCTCCTTCCCAAGCCCTCGGAGCTCATTAGCAGGCTGGGGGAGAGCAGGAAGCGGCAGGCAGGGCAGCAGGCAGGGATGGGGCTGGTGGCCTGCACGGCCCCTCTTGCAAAGCTCCAGCTCGCTAATTGGGCTCAATTAGGTGGCTCTGCTCTGTGCCACAGCACAGCCATCCCCCCAAAGGTTAAATTAATTGCACAAGGTCAAGGCAAGACCAGAGAGGAGCTGCCAGTGGCCATCTCTCTCCAGCCACCCCAATGCAGCAGCAGGAGAGGCACAGCCCTGCTGCTGGGCTAAAAATAAAGATCTCTCTCCTGATGCGGAGAATGACAATTTGCTAATTAGTTTAATATACAGCCTTAATAAAATGAAAAAGTAATTTGAGTAAATCTGAATTTCAAGAAAACAAAGATTTGATTTTCTGATCTGTTTGTTGAGAGCAGATTCATTCCCAGCCCCGGCCCTTGATGTCTCTCCTTTAAACAAGCTCCACGTAATTAAACTGAGGAATCCCTAATAAAACTTTGTCCCTTTTGAAGTCACGCCCTGGCTGGAGCAGCCAGCCTGGATGGCTTCAGGCTCGCCTGTCTGCCAGGCAGGGATGCCATGGAGGCCCAGCACCCCCAGACACTCAGCATCCAGCAGAAATCCCACTTTGGCCCTGCACGGACGCCGCAGCCCCCGCCCCGCTCACCATTGACCGTGAGGTGGACCCAGCTGCCGTTGTGGAAGGTGTCGTACTGCTGGTCCAGCATGAGCACTTTGCACTCGTACCAGCCCTGGTCCTCGGAGCGCACCTGCTCAATGCGCAGGGAGGCTTTGTCGTGCAGGCTGGCCCGGCCTGGGGGAGAGCACAGCGTTGGCACCGTGTCCCCAACACCAGCCCCTGGAGCATCACTGCAAGGGAAACCCCAACCCCACACCAGAGCAGCCCCCAGAGCATCACTGCAGGGGACACCCCATCCTGACACCAGAGATCACTGCAGGGGACACCCCATCCCAGGCTGGTGCAGCCCCCAGAACGTGGCCACATGGGACACCCCATCCCAGGCTGGTGCAGCCCTCAGAATGTGGCCACAGGGGACACCCCATCCCAAACTGGTGGCAGCTCCTCAGAGATCACTGCAGGGGACATCCCATCCTGACAACCACAGATCACTGCGGGGGATGCCCCATCCCAGACTGGAGCAGCTGCCAGAAGGTGGCCAAAGGGGACATCCCATTCCAGGCTGGTGGCAGCTCCTCAGAGATCACTGCACCCCATCCCAGGCTGGTGCAGCCCCCAGAACGTGGCCACAGGGGACACCCCATCCCAAGCTGGTGGCAGCTCCTCAGAGATCACTGCAGGGGATACCCCATCCCAAACCGGAGCAGCCCCCAGAGCATCACGGCAGGGGACACCCCCATCCAGACAGCAGAGCACCCCCAGAACACCACCACACCCCATCCCCGTGTGGGCACCGGCCCAGTTTGGGGCTGGCTGAGCCGCACGGCGCGGTTGCAGCCGGCGGTGCCAGGCCGGCGGTGCCAGGCTGGTGACACACTCGCCTGTCTGGGGACAGCAGAGCCAAGCTGCCAGGGCCAGGCAAAGTGCCTCGAGCAATGTCTGCCTGCAGCGACACCAGCCTTCTGCTCCCAGCCGGGGGCTGGCGGCGGCACAGCCGGCACACGGGCGTGCCCCAAAGCTTTTCCCTGCCTGGGAGTGTCCTGGGAAGGAGGGCGGCCCTGAGCTGACCCTGCCCACAGCCCCGAAAACTGGGTCAGGAGCAAAGCAGCCTGAACCTCCACCCTGGTGGCAGCGGCCACCGGGCTGTGGGATCACACGCTGCTGAGGTGAGTTTGGCAGGGCTCAGCTGGGATGGTGCATCTTCCCTGCTGTGGCATTTCTTAGAGAGCAATTTGGGCAGAGAGTCCCACAAAACCCAGGGAAGATTCCCAGGACAGCATTCCACAGGGACAGGGATACCACAGTGGGTCAGTCCTGCCACACCAACCTTCTCAGGGCTGGTATCCAGCTCACAGATCCCACCAGAGGACACCGGCCACGTGTCACAGGCAGCACATTGGCGAGCAGCCACCCGAGTTCTGCAGCTCCAACCTGTCACCTCCGCCCAGCACGTGGCCCTGGCTCCATCCCCACCGTCCCCCCAGCACCCCTCCCTGGGCTCACAGCTGCTCTGGGCCACAGCGGCGGCAGCAGCAGCCACCGCCACCACGCGTCACCCTGGGTTTCTCTGCCTCGCTTGCTCCCGTCCCACGCAGCCCAGCTGGCTTCCTAACGCCGCTGCTTAATTAAAACCAACTGGGTGGAAAGCGAGCAACGAGAGGCAGAGCCCGCGTGGTTTCCTCCGGAGGAAGGGACGGAGCGGGGCTGCGCACCCCGGGCCGCGCCGCAGCCGGGACCTGGCACCCTCCCCACGCGCCCCCAGGACTCACCGGCATACTCTGGGTCGACATGGGGAGGGTAAAACCCAAACTTGATGAAGATGGGGATGGGGACGCCGAACTTGAACCACTCCACGACATAGGGAGGGGGCTGTCCCGTCAGCGGGTGGATCACGTCGCATCCCAGGATCACGCTCTCGCCAGCGCGAGCGGTCACGAACTCGGGCTCCTCCCTCGAGCCGAGGGCACCTGCGAGGGGGCGAAGGGAGAATCTGTGGCTGATCCCACTGCTGGTCCCCAGCACCGAGCCAGGATGCCCAGAAGAGCAACAGCAGCAGTACTGACGATCCCCAGGCACTTGTCTCCAATGAGAGCAGCTCATGGGTTGCCCTTGCCCCAAAAACAATGGGGTCCCAAACTCTTATATTCAGCTCCAAGGCCACTCTGAGCTACCACAGGAGTCAGGACAGTGGCCATGAGCACCCCAGTGCTCCAGGGCAGCTTCCCAACCTCTTGCACCAGGGCAAGGGTGATGCCCAGTGACCCCACAGGGCTTTTGGGGCACAGAGCATGCCTAGCTCTGCTCCCCACACAGCAGCACATCTGGGCTACCCTGTCTCCTTGTGGCAGGGAAAAAGCTGCTTTTAGCTTGTGCTCCTGCATCCTCCAGCAAGCAGGACTGAGCATGCAGGGACCCCTGACTACAGCTCTGCTGTGCCAGCCCCCAGACCCAGCTGTCCCACCGGTGCCAGGGTGAGCTGGGCTCCTGGACCTGCCGTGCTCCAGCCAAGCCCACACGGCCTCGGGCATCCCCGAGAGCCCCAAGCCTGAAACCCGTCTGCGACCTGCGCGTCGGGTCTGTCACCCTGCTCCTCCCAGCCGGGTAATTACAGGGGACTTTGGTCTCAGCTCCGAGGCTGCTCCACCCCGGCTGTGCCGCCCTGCTCGCTGCAGCCTGGCGTCATCCTGCTCTGCCTGCAGCAGCAAAGCTGCATCCTCAGCACGGCGTTCAGAGAGGGAGAGAGAAGGGAAACCCGGGGCTGGGGGGAAGCCAAACAGGGGGTCCCCAAAACTAGGTTTAGACCCACATCGCCCTTCCCATCAAGGAAGGGCCCCCCGTTTTCCTGGCGCACGCGGCCGCTGGCTGTTCTGGGGGGGATGCTCGGGGAGGGATGCTCGGGGAAGCACGTTCCCACTCCTCCGCGCTGCTCCTCGGGGCCGCCGGTGATTGGCGGCGAGTGACATCACCGCTTCCCCGCCGCGGGAGCCGAGCATCACCGAGCATCACCGGCTATTTTTGGCTCTGGCACAAGCGCGTACCGGCGAGAGGCCCGTGATGTGCCACCCCACGGGCCCACCAGCCGAGTGTCCCCGCGGGAAGGGCAGCGGGCAGAGCTGGCCGCGGCTCGCACACGGCGCGTCCCTGCACAGGGTCACAGCCTGATGGTCACCCAAGCGTCCTCAGCCCCACGCCACCAGCAAACCGGGCACGGGTGGCTCCTTAACTGGGAGGGCTGGCTGGTGGCAGCGGGGTGGGTGGTGCCGGGGTGCAGAGCAGTGAGCCATCTGCAAGGAGCAGATGCTGCATTGCACGCCCACTGCAGGCACCCGGCCCCGCTCTGGGGGTCCTGCAGAGCTGGGGGTCCTGCACGGCCACGGATCCGCCCGGACCCCGGCGGGGCGGGGGGAATCGCTGAGCACACACGTGCGGTGTGCTCGCACACCCCCGCACACGCTTTGCACCGCCTCGACAACACTCTTGCACCTTTCCATCCCTCGTTAGCGCTGCATCGCCGATGAGCTCCCATTCGCACCCTGTCAGCAGGGACGGTGTCAGCCCTCCCCTGCCGCCCCGGCACTGAGCTGTGAGAACCCGTCCTGACCCCGCTGTGCCCATCCGGGAGGGTGAGGGGGGCCGGGCTGCGGGGCTGGAACCCCCCATCCCTGCCCCTGGTCCTGCTGCGCCGATCGGGGACAGAGCTGTCACGTGCTGCTCAAGAGCATCCAAGGACGCGCGTCCCCGGCCGCCTCGCCCGAGCGAGCAGATCCCCGGCACCTCGTCACCTTCAAAGTGACACCCTCTACCCGCCCGCAGGAGAAGATGGAAGCGGCAGCACCCAAACTCCTTTCCCAAGCCCCCCACCTACCCCGGCGCTCCAGCTCCTGGGCTACCAAGACGGAATCTTGGTTTCCAGCACCTCTCCACCAACCGGAGCCTGGCATGCTGATGTTTGCCCAGCTGGAGCAAGCTCGCTGCCCAAGAGGCCACCCAGACACCCTGGGGATGGGCGCCAGGGAGTCACACTACCCCGGGATCCCCTGACTGGCTCCCTGGCAGAGCAGTGGGTGACGTCCCCGGGGAGGGGACGAGCCAGCCGCTCCGCCGGACCTACGCCTGGCCAGGGCTGCCCGGGCACAGGAAAATAGGTCATCCCGGCAGCTCGCAGCGCCGGTGTCTGATCGGAGGGCCGGTGGGGAATTGCACGCACGGCTGAGCATCACCTCCCCAGCGCACGGCCGACTGGCAGCCACGGCGGAGAACCGGCCCCCGGCTCTCCCCAGCTGCCACCCGCCCCGCTACCGGCCCCGTGCCCTCCTGCGCCCACTTCCAGAGCGCCAAGGCAACGGGGAGATGTCTCACAAACCCTCTTTGGGTCTCCTCAACTTACCAACCCACCAACCCTGCGGTCCCAACCCTGACCAGGTTTTCCTTTCAAGTCCAGACCATGAAGAAAGCGAGCAATGGAGACTGCAGCTCTCGATTCAAAGTGTTTTCTCACCCCCACATTTGTAGGGAAACGCTTGAAAACAACCCGCAGACGCCAGAAGAAACAGAGCACAAATAGACGGGGTATTTTTAAACCCACTTGATTTTCCCAGCCAAGTTCAGAGAGGTTTCAAGGCTGAATCTGCGGTTTGGAAACAGGGTCAACATCAGGGAGCGGCAGCAGGGATGCAAACCCCAAATCCGCCTCGGTGCAGGAGCTCACGTGAAGCTGGGGGATGCCTCGTAAAGAAAAACAAGTAATCAACAGGCTTCGTCATCCAAGCAGATCCAGGAAAAATAAAAGCACGCCGCGTGCCAGGAGGCAAGAATACAAGATGCGGAGGTGGAGTTGAACAGCATCCCAAAGGGAGAGGAGGGAAGGCTGCCGCCACCGAGACGGTGCCACCGCGGGGCTCCCCACGATGGCGATGCCAGGGATGGGGAGACCCTCACATGGATCTGGGCATCCAGTTCCTCCAGTCCTGAGGGCAGAGGTGGAAGGCGCCACAGGGCTCAGTGAAGCTGAACCATGCTGCACTCGCTGAAGAAGGGCCCTTCCTGTAGGTGCTTTGTGAGAAGGGCATGGCCGTGGCAGAGAGGTTTCCAAAGGAATTCCTGCCTGGGAAGACTTTCCTGCCTGGCACAGTGGACACCCATGCCCTGGGGCAGAGAGGGCATCCTGTCCTGACCAACCATCTCCTTGCAGCCTGCTAACAGAGGCACCACGATGCATTTCCAGTGCTGCCCCACACCCCTCTTCCCCACCCTGTGCCCCCATGGGGGCGGCTGAGGGAGCAGGCACAAGGCCTGGAGCCTGCAGACCTCTCCTCCCTGGTGAGCCGAGATGAGATGTGCTCTGACACATCCTGCTCCCATCGGTGGAGGCGGGATATGGCAGGGATCTCTGAGGACAAGGCCACCAGCATGGCATATGGAGGCCAGCAGGGAAGGAGAGCAGGCAGCCATTGCCATGAAATGAAGAGGGGGGTGACTGCAGCCCAGGGTGGGGATGAGGGACAGCATGCTGCAGGGACCCCGGCTGCCAGGGCAGGGAGTGGGGTGCTGGGAGATTGCTTGTCCCCCACCTCTGTTGCCCCCGAAATATCTCAGTGGGGGTTGCACCCCCCCCCCCTTGCAAACCCAGACCCTTTGCCTATCTTGGGGTATCCAGAGCCCCCCAAAAGCATCTGCCTGTCCCCTGATGGGGGGAAGCCCTGGGGCTGGGAGCGCAGCCCTCACCCCCTCCCCCAGCTGGAAAGCAGCATCTGGGCTTTCAGTGCGATTCCTGCGTTTTAAACCCGATTTTCCAGATGGATGGAGGGCGACGCGCAGGTCAAGTGACATGCCTCAAGGTCACACGGGGCCGGGGAGGAGAAGGACTGTCAGCTCTGAGGGGTGGCTTGGTGCCCCTTTCACAGTGAGGCGGGGACTCAGAAGCCTGTTTCTGGGCACAAGGGGTATCCTGTGGGACCACCATCACCCTCCCCAGGCAAGCAGGCAGCTGCCCTGGCATCCTAAGGGGAATGCATGCATGGGATGCTGCTCCACAGCAGCCCTACAATGAGTCCTTGCTCCCTGGAATGGCACAGGTGGGAATGTGCCTGGCTGGGCAGCAGCTCAGCAAGCACGTGGGAGCACAGGTTGGTGCTCTGAGAGGCACGGAGATGGAGCAGGAAAATTACTTCCCTGAGGTCACCTTACTCCTACCTGGGTGTCCCTCGTGCCCCCTCCCTACAATCACCACCAGCCCAGCGTTGAGCATCCGATGTTGGCAGCTGCCTCGTGGGAGGCATCATCTCCCAGCAACGACCAGCAGCTACCTGTGCACTCCCTGTGCGCACCATGGGACTGAACAAGCAGCTGTGCTGCGAGCTGGAGCCCTAAAACCATCCCAGAGGAGACCTCCTGCAGCTGGAGAGCACTGCCAGGGTGCTGTGCCCCCAGCCCAGCCCCACATCACTCCAGTAGCCCCGTACAGGCTGGCATCCCCCTCCCCGTGGAGCAGTGGGTACCATCCCGATGCCTTCACAGCCCTCCAAACAGGAAACTGGGATGCAGGCAGCACTCGGAGCTGCCCGCCAGCAGCTCCTGAATCACGCTGTTCCTGGCTCAGGCAGCCCTCCCACCAACGCCAGCCTCTCCATGGAGGAGCGGGAGGAAGGGAGCTGTTTTTCCAAAGGCCAGCTGGTCGCTCAGGGCTCCCCGCTCGGGAGATTCCTACCGCAGGGAAAAGGAGAGGGAAGGGCTCCTCCATCGGCACAGCACGGGGCTGGACCCACTGCCTGCCCATCTGCAGGGCTTCTCATCCAGCACGAAGGCACGACCTCCAAGACGGAGGAGCAGAGGTGAACGGGAGCTGTGCCACCCCGCCACAGCTCTGGAGAGGAACTTGCAGGGCTCACCCATCACCAGCAAAGCTGCATCTTCCAAGTCAAAAGGCAACCGAGCCGGCAAAGCACCGCCACAAGGACGCTCCGGCAAG
This sequence comes from Cettia cetti, assembly GCA_013401135.1. NCBI lineage: Eukaryota > Metazoa > Chordata > Aves > Passeriformes > Sylviidae > Cettia > Cettia cetti. Next base: position 1,893 of record VZUI01060404.1, on the reverse strand, counting down.
CCAAGGCATCGACCGAGACGCTCGCGTCCCTCCCTGCCCCGCACGCTCCCATCCAACAGGTCCAGAGGAGCAGAAGACCTCCAGGGAACGATGGAAACGGGAGCCCGGCCAACGCCCTTGGCTGTTCCCGGTGCCAAACCATCCCTTTGCCAGAAGAGAGCGGGGCCAAAGCCGCACGTGCCAAATCCAGCGGCTCCCGGTCCAGGCTCCTCCACAGCCAAAGAGGCGAAACCCAAGAGCTGTGCGCCGGGAGCGGGCAGGGGAGCAGCGCTGGCGCTGCCGTGCCGAGCCGCTCCAACCGGCCAAGGTCAGCGGCACCAGCATCGCCCGCGCCGCGTCCGGGGAGCCTCCTCAAGGAGCCCTCGCCCAGGGCTGGCAGAGCCCAATCCTCCCTCTGCAAACCCTCCTGCAGGATCCACCAGCATCCCCACTCAGTGCGTGCTGCCACAGCGTCACACTCTCGTGGGAGAGGGAGGAAAAGCCCCTCGGTGTGACGGCACTGCTGGGAATGCCAGGAGGCCGGATCCCTCCTCTGACACCCACTCCTGGCGCGGTCACGTCCTGGCTCTCCTCCCCCATGCCATAAGAGAGGATAACGCACCCTCCTTCCCTCTCTGAGCCGATTATCGCCTGGAAAGCCCTTGGAGAGGCAGGCAAGAAGGCTGCCCAGGGCCAGCACCGCAGCTTCTCAGCTCAGCCAGGAGGAAGCGGTGTGGGAGGAGGGCCACGGCAAGAGGAAAAGCCCCAGCGAGGGCACCGGCACACGGCGAGCCCCAACTCTCCTCTGAAGCCCCGTCCCCAAGCACTGCGGGGTGACAGCTCCCCATGAGGACGGGACAGTGCTGGGACCAAAGGGCTGCAGCAGCTGGGGCGAGTCCCGTGGGCTCCCTGCCCCTGCGGGGGCCACGCCGGCCCGCAGCACCCCCTCCCCCGGCACCCACCCACGCATTACTCACGGCACGCTCATTCATCACGTACACGCTGCTCCACACGCACAGCACCCCCGTGCCGGGGCTTCCCGGCACCCACCCACTCCGGCACCAGTTCCCGAGCTCCATCCGAGCGGCTCCAGGGTATTTCCAAGTTCCCAGATGCCGGACGCGCTGCTCCGCTCCTCTCCCCGGCAGAGCAGCCCTGTACAAGCCGCTGCTGCAAACGCTGCCTCACCACACTGCAGCACGCAGCTCGGGCAGGCAGCAGCCGGCCACGGCTCAGTAAAAGGGCTACGCACCCCAAAATGGGGCAGCCCCATCCCGACCCCCGCGAGAGGACAGCCCCGTCCTGGCACACACCCCGCTGCCTCCAGGAGCCGCCTGCCAGGCGAGGAGGACAAGGGACTGTGGCACGGCACAGATGTGACCCAGTGGGCTCGAGGAGCGCTGTGAACTGGGGGGGGCTGCAGCACCCCCGGCACGTGCCCCCTCCCAGCCCACCCGTGCCCCCCGAGGCAGCGCTCCCCACACCACGGGGAGGGGAGTGGTGGCGGCTGCCGGCCAGGCATCACTCGCTGCCGGCAGCCACCGCATCCCCACGGGCAGGGTGGGTGACACCCAGGGCACGGCTCCAGGGTCTCATCCCGGGTAAGGACCACCGGGATGCAGCGATAACCACGTGCCCAGTGAGGAACCAGTGGCAGAAACGGGGGACGGTGCTGCACCAGCGGCAGGCAGCTCCCCTCTACCTGCAGGGATGGCTCGGAGGAGTGGGAGGGGGGTGGCAGCTGAAGGGAAAGAAGCCGGAGCAGGAAAATGAGGGTTATTCCTTGCTGCCGTCTCCGTCCTGACCTTGGACAACCCTGTGCCTCAGTTTACCACAGCACAGCAGCCAGCCAGCAGTGGGGGGAGAAGGAGGGCAGCCTCTCCTGGGCGGGGGGGGGGGGGGGGGGGGGGGGGG
>VZUI01060388.1:0-10462 GCA_013401135.1 Cettia cetti | reverse complement strand
AGGAAAGGAAAGGAAAGGAAAGGAAAGGAAAGGAAAGGAAAGGAAAGGAAAGGAAAGGAAAGGAAAGGAAAGGAAAGGGGAGACTGAGCCATGGATGCACAGTTTGGGACGAAGAGAAGCCGGAGAGCCCTGGCCCCACCAGCCCATCCCAAAGCTGCTCATCCCTGGGGTTGTGCAGCTTTCCCAGCTCCTCGCTGCTTTTCCTGAGTTTTTTATTATCCCAGCTCCCAGCCTCTCTCCCTCCAGCCGATCCAGCCTGAAATAATGGCAATAATCTGACAAATTGGCTCTGTTTTCCCAGGAATGAAACATTTCCAGCCCGTTCCTGGGGAACATCCGCGCGCTCCGCCGGCACCGGGAGTTAAATGGAGCCTGGAAAATAATCTCATTTCTGCCTCCCCTGCTTTTCATTCCATTTTCCCTCCAGACCAATTATCCCCAGGAATTGAATCACAGGGATTGACGCCGCCGCTCCCTGCGGGAAAAGTGGGAAAACAACTGGAACCAGCGGAGGGAAAGCAGGGAAATGGTTTGGGAAGGAAGGGAAAGGCTGGGAAAGGGAATTTGCCCTGTGGGGGGCTGGGATCCTTCTCCAGCTTTTCCCAACATTTTCCTGCCCTTGGCAGGGTGGGAATGGGATGAACCCACCCCAGAGGAGATGTTCCTAAAAAATCAGAATCCTGATGATTTTTAAAGTCCTTTCCGACCCAAACCATTTGGATTTTATGGATAAACAGAGCCATTTCACTGGAATTTCCCAACCCTTCCCCATCCAACTTTCAAACAGGCTGGGAATAAAATCCCTCTTATCAGCAGAGGGTGATAAATGTTGGGATGTGTGATAAATGTGCCAGGATATGTGATAAATGTTGGGATGATTGATAAATGTGTCAGGACACTTGATTAATGTTGGGGTGTTTGATAAATGTTGGGATATTTGATAAATGTGTTGGGATATTGGACAAACCTGTTGGAATATTTGTTTAAATGTGTTGGAATGTTTGGATTCTTTTTCCCCAGCCCATTTTTTTCACTTTTTATGGATTAAAGGCTGAGCTTTCCCACGCTGAGGTTTCTCTTTTTCCAAGTGCTGCTGCTTGGGAGGGGCGGGAGCAAAACTTTGCTGTTGGAATAATGCTGGGAAAAGTGGGATAAAGGCTGCTCCAGGATTTTCCCTTCAGTCCTAATCCTATAAAACATAATAATTCTATATTATAAATCTATTTAAACAAAAAGAGGGAAGGTTTAGATGGGATTTTGGGAAGGAATTCCCAGAGAAGCTTTGGCTGCTCCATCCCTGGAATGCTCAAGGTTGGACAGAGTTTGGAAAAACCTGGGCTAGTGGGAGGGGTTGGAGTTGGAAGTTTGAGGTCTCCTCTAACCCAAATCGCTCCAGGATTCCAGGATTTCTCCCTCAGGACCCAACATCTGGGCTATCAAATGGAATCACGAGGAGAAATCCACGGAAAACCCCAAAGGACAACCCAAACTCTTGGATCCCAAGCCCTCGTTGACATTCCCAAAGGAATTGGAGAGGTTTTTAGCAGGAGCAGCAATTCCTGGAGAATCCTGAGTTCAGAGAACACAAAATCCCAGGAATTCCAGTGCCACACCCCATCAATGGGATCTGCAAACGCCCCTGGCCAGGGTTTTTTTGCTTTGTTGGTTTTTTTTTGGTTTTGGTTTTTTTTGGTTTTGTTTTTGGGGTTTTTTGGTTGTTTTTTTTTTTTTGTTTTTTTTTTTTTTTTTTTTTTTTTTTTTTTGTGGGAATTTTGCCTTTAAGGAATTTTTTTTTCCCACTTTGAGCAGCCGCTTTTGAAAGGTTAAAAATCCCTGTAAAACAGGAAATGATGGAATTTTGGACATTTTCCTCAGTTTTTGGACACGTCACATATTTAACAAGTGCCCAATAATGGCTCCATGGCATTTGCTGGGGGAGCTGATGAGGATAATTATGGATAAAATGATGGATAACAGCTCATCCACAGGCTTTGCTTCCAGGGAAAAGCTGGAACACAGCACCAGCTCCATTCCACATCCCAGTGCTGACATGGAAATTCAGGATTGCACTCCCAAGCTGGTTCAGTTTCCTTTATTTTCTTGAAAAAAACAAAATTAAAATTCATCGCCTTGAAGGTTAAAAATCCTTGAATTTATCTCAGCAGATGCCATGGATTGGGAGTGGTTTTCCAAAGGACAGACTGGGATCAAACCTGGAAAATTTGTGGAAAATTTGGAGTTTTTATTAATAATGTCTGAGCAGCTTTATTTCCTCACTGAGTGGGCGATCCTTAGTTTTATTGCTCTCATTTCAAGCTGTAAATATTTTATTTCCACCTGGATACTGTTATTATCCCTCATAAATATTCATTCCTATTTAATTATTAGGATGAAATCCCCAGAAATAGGCACACGTGCTATAGAGAGATTGCAGATGGAATAAATTGATTTCAGGCTGGTTAAATTCTGGGTTTGTGGCTTTTATAGAGGAAAGGAAAGGGGGAAAAAGGGGAAAAAAAGGGGGAAAATGGGAAAAGGGGGAAAAGGGGAAAAGGGGAAAAGGGGAAAAGGGAATTTAAAGCATTTTAATCCAAATAGAAGAAAATGGAGTGAACACAACACTTGAATGTATAATTTCTCAATTTATTTCATATGAAAGCTCCCAGATTTTTTTTCCAATCTTGCCAATGGCTGAACAGAAAAGAAGGAATTGTGTTTTCCTCCCGGATTTTGCAGGGTGAGTACAGAAATCACTGTTTGTAGCTGGCCACCTCCAGGTCCACGGGGTAGCGGAGGCGGTAGCCCATGCACTTCTGGCCGTCAATAAAAATGCTGTTGGCTTTCACTGCGATTTCCTTCTCCAGCTTCATCCTGGTCTCCTCCAAATTCTTCAGGTTCTGCTCTGATTCCATCAGTTTTCTCTTCAGGGCCTCCAGGAATACTGTGAGCTCCTCCACTTCGCTCACCAGCCTGGAGGGAATTGGGTTAAGTCATGAGAAATCGGGATGGCCATCCAAGAGATTGGGTTTGGGATAAAGATCCAGTACAGAAGGGAAAACTCATCAGGAAAAGAGCTCAGAAAAATCAAAACAAAAGATTTGGATTTGGGATAAAGATGGACTACAAGATCAAATATTAATCAGGAAAAGAGCTCGGAAAAATCCAAGAAAAGATTTGGATTTGGGATAAAGATGGACTACAAGATCAAATATTAATCAGGAAAAGAGCTCAGAAAAATCCAGGAAGAGATCGGGTTTGGGATAAAGATCAACTTCAGAATGGAAAACTCATCAGGAAAAGAGCTCAGAAAAATCCTAGAAGAGACTGGATTTGGGATAAAGATCAATTACAAAATCAAAAATTCATTAGGAAAAGAGCTCAGAAAAATCCAGGAAAAGATTGGATTTGGAATAAAGATTGACTACAAAATGGAAAATTCATCAGGAAAAGAGCTCAGAAAAATCCTAGAACAGACTGGATTTGGGATAAAGATCAATTACAAAATCAAAAATTCATTAGGAAAAGAGCTCAGAAAAATCCAAGAAAAAATTGGATTTGGGATAAAGATGGACTACCAAATCAAATATTAATCAGGAAAAGAGTTCAGAAAAATCCAAGAAAAATTTGGATTTGGAACAAAGATCAACCAAAATTCAAAGCTGTGAGGTAAAAAAACCTTTAAATCCATTTGGGATGGAACAGGAGCCTTGGGGCTGTTGATTAATTACCCAAGCTGGGGTTAATTGCCTAAATTGGGGTTGCTGGACTGACCTGAACTGGGGCTCATCCCTGCAGAGCTCGATGTTGGGCCTGAAGGATCTGTCGTAGAGCCTGGTCTGTGCCACTTTCAGGTACGCCTCCTTGTCCCTGATGGCTTTCTTCAGCTTCACGATGTTGGCCTCCTCCTCCCCAATATCCCTCAGGATCTGCAGGGGGAATCCCAAGGAAAACAAAAGTTTCAAACAATGATAAATATCGTCCCCCCAGAATTCTCTGTGGTGAAGCGGTAAAGTTTTCATCAAGGGCTAAAATGGGGGCAAAATGAGACTAAAATGGGGCAAAATGAGGCTATTATGTAGTTATGTGGGGTTAAAATTGGGGAAAAAATAGGTGAAAATGTGGTTAAAATGGGGTTATAATTGGGTTAAAATGGGGCACAAATGAAACTAAAATGGGGTTACATGGGGTTAAAATTGGGTTAAAATGGGATTAAAATGGGGCTAAAATTTGGCACAAATGGGGCTAAAATGGGGTTCAAACGGGGTTCAAATGGAGCTAAAATGAGGCAAAAATGAGAAAAAAATGGGGTTATATGGGGTTAAAATGGGGCCACAAATGGCGCACAAATGTGGTTAAAATTGGGCAAAAATGGGGCACAAATGAGACTAAAATGGGGTTACATTGGGTTAAAATTGGGTTAAAATGGGGCACAAATGGGGCACAAATGAGACTAAAAATGGGGTTACATGAGGTTAAAATTGGGTTAAAATGGGGCACAAATGTGGCTAAAATGGGGCACAAATGAGACTAAAATGGGGTTACATTGGGTTAAAATTGGGTTAAAATGGGGCACAAATGAGACTAAAAATGGGGTTACATTAGGTCAAAATTGGGTTAAAATGAGGCACAAATGTGGGTTAAAATGGGGCACAAATGGGGCAAAAATGGGGCACAAATGAGACTAAAATGGGGCTACATTGGGTTAAAATTGGGTTAAAATGGGGCACAAAGGAGACTAAAATGAGTCTAAACATTGGGTTAAAATTGGGCAAAAATGGGGCACAAATGAGGTCACATGAGGTTAAAAATGGGGTACAAATTGGGCAAAAATGGGGCACAAACGGGGTCACATGAGGTTAAAAATGGGGTACAAATGGGGCACAAATGGGGCACATGAGGTTAAAATGGGGCACAAATGGGGCACAAATGGGGTCACATGAGGTTAAAATGGGGCACAAAGGGGCACAAACGGGATCACATGAGGTTAAAAATGGGGCACAAATGGGGCACAAAGGGGGCACAAATGGGGTCACATGAGGTTAAATTGGGGCACAAACGGGGCACAAATGGGGTCACACGAGGTTAAAAATGGGGCACAAATGGGGCACAAACGGGGTCACATGAGGTTAAAACGGGGTTTAACCGGGGCGGTTCCCGCGGGGCCGTCCCGCGGGGCCGGGGCTGTGCCGCACCTGCCGCAGGTGCTGCTCCAGGCGCGCCTTGGCCTCGGCCAGCTCCCGGCAGTGCGCGTCGAAGGCTTCGCTGACGGCGGCGCGCTGCAGGCGCAGGTCCTCGGAGGCGTCGTGGATGATGCTGTTGATGAGGGAGCGCAGCTGCACCGAGGCCAGCTTCTCCTGCTCCGCCGCGGAGATGTTGTCGTGGCTGAACTGAGCCCAGGATTTGGGGGTGGAGGCGCTGCGATGACGGGGAATGGGGTGAATTAGGGAGGCGGTCCTTAAAAAATGGGTTTTTCCTTGGAAAAGTGGGGTCAGGTTCTGAGTTGTTCGTGGTGTAGGTTTGCCAGGAGGAATGGGATAAATTCGTTAAGAAATTGATAAAAATCTTCTAATCAATGAATTAAAATCCTCGAATAAATCCATAAAAATTCTCAAATAAATTAATAAAGATTTTCTAATAAACCAACAAAATTCTCAAATAAATCCATAAAAACCCTCGAATAAATCAATAAAAAAAATCCTGGTGTTGGGATTGAAACTGGATCAGCTTCCAGGAACTTCCAACCCAAGTTTTCCACGTAGGACACCCAGCACAGCCTTTCCATCCCCGGAGCTGCCTGGAAGCTCTTTCCATGGCCAATCCCAGGTGGGACCGAGCATTCCAGGGCTGTTTTCCCGGGGATCACTCACTTCTCCTCGAATTTCACCGAGCTGGGGTGGGACTGGACGTTGGTGCTGTCGGGGCAGTAGCTGATGCATTTATCGTCGATGTGATACGTCTCCACCTTGTCCGACCAGTCCAGCTCGCAGTTCTCCTTCTGGATCCGGTTGGATCTGGAAATTGGGATCACAGTTCAGCTGGAAACAAGAGAATTCCCAACCCAGCCCTGTTTGGGAAGTGCAGCTCCACCCTTTGTGTTCCACAAAAGCAGGAAATTCCTGGCGGGCTGGAAAATCCCAAACTCGCCCTCCCACCGCAAGAGAAGCCTGATGGAGATGGGATATTGGGGAAAATTCCAGAGGGAAGTGTCTGGAAAAGCAGCCTGATGGAGATGGGATATTGGGGGAAAATTGTGTGAGGATGTCTGGAATATTGGGAGAAAATTCCAGTGTGAGGTGTCTGGGAAAGCAGCCTGACGGAAATGGGATATAGGGAAAAAATTCCAGAGGGAAGTGTCTGGAAAAGGAGCCTGAATGGAGATGGGATATTGGGGAAAATTCCAGAGGGAAGTGTCTGGAATATTGAGGAAAATTCCAGTGTGAGGCCCTGGGACAGAATTCCCAGAGGAGCTGTGGTTGCCCCTGGATCCCTGGGAGTGTCCAAGGATGGAGTTTGGAGCACTTTTGGATTTTGGAAGCTCCCTGCCCATGGAACTGGGTAATCTTTAAGGATGTTCAGATTAAAATTGCTGCTTTGTTGTTAATTAGTCACACGTCGCTCAGTTAATTGTAATTACAACGATTCTAATTACAGAAGCCTATGGGTTGTTATCAGCTGGTAACAGCAGGTGTCACTGTCAGCCAAGGAATTGGGAATTCTTCTGGAAAATGGGAATAAAATGGGGTCGAAATGGGACCAAAGTTGTACTAAAATGGGGCAAAAATGCGGCAAAATGAGACTAAAATGGGGTTAAATTGGGTAAAAATGGGAATGGGGCTGAAATGGGGTTAAAATAGGGTTACATGGGGCAAAAATGGGGCAAAAGTGAGACTAAAATGGGGTTAAAATAGGGCCAAATGGGGCTAAAATGGGACTAAAACTGGGCTAAAATGGGAACTAATGGAGATTAATTTGGACTAAAAGGGGAATAAATGGGGCTAAATGGGATTAAAGTGGGGCTAAAATGATCCTAAAACAATTAAACCCCCCAAATTAAACTCATTAGGTTCCTCTCATGCTCTAATTAATATAACAGAGCTACTTTATATTAATTGGCATTTACAGCCATTTAAAAAAAAAAACAGTATTTTTTTAAAAATCAGGTAGAACAGGAGCAGATTAAATGATTTTGTTTTATTAAAATATAAAGTTTCCAGCAGTTAATTCCTTTACATTGATGGATTTTGGGGATACAATAACATCTTTCCAAAGGGTTTGTTAGAAATTCCAAGCAAACAATCCTTTGGAACGGCAAGGAACACCTGGCCCGGCACAGAAATTCCAGATTTAAAGGTCACACTGACATCTGGTGGCAAAATAAAAATTCCTCTTGGAAAGCTCCTTTGATCCCAAAAACCCCTTTAATAATACAAAGACCTTCCCAAGGAGATATCCAGAGAATATTTTTATAGCACTGGAATTTAGTGTTGGAAAACAAATCCAACAGAGTCGTGGGAAGCAGAAAAAATCTAAATCTACCTGAAAATCTGGAGGTTTCCAGGTTTCAATGGAATTCCCACAGCTCCTAAGCCTGAGCTCTGTGTCCACCTTCACCCCAGGAATTTTTGGGGAATGTTTTACCTGATCTGGGTGGTAGCTTGGATGATGGTTCTTTTCAAAAGATCCCGGATATCCCGGATAAGATCTGCTTCCTAAGGAAAAACAGGGAGAAATCCGTGGAGCCAGGGCAAGGCAACACAACCCTGAGCAGCAATTTGTGGCTAAATCCTTCCCTTCCCTCATCTGTTCTCACTTTGTTCTGGGAAAAGTCGGAATTGTGGAGTCCCCAGATCCTGAGGGCACTCAGCTCTAAACCTATGGAGGCTGAAAAAACCTGGAAAACTTCGAAAACCTGGGAATTGTGTGGATTCCATGCAGAAGCCTGTGTGCTGTCCTGTTATGGGAGGAATTTTTTCCCTGGCACAGATTCCCAGGGAAGCTGTGGCTGCTCCATCCCTGGAATGTCCAAGGCCGGGTTGGACAGGGCTTGGAGAAACCTGGGATGGTGGGAAGAGGTGGGAATCGATGGGTTTTAAGGTCTCATCCATCCTAAACCGTTCCAGGGTTCCATGATCCCATCAGATTGAAGGGAATAAATTAATTCCTTGCTCAGTTTTGAGATAGGGAAAAATCAGGGAATATCCCCATGCCTGGAACCAGATTAATCAGGATGGACTTGATGAGCCTTAAAGTCTTCTCCAACCTAAAATTTTCCCTGATTCCCTGAATTTTGTAACAATTCCCACCTGGAAATATCCTACATCAACTCTCCCCTGTTTACATTTTTAACTGGAAAAACCTCTTAAATATTGATTAGAAATCAGAAATTACACACTATTCCCATCCAAAATATTCCTAAATCCTATCACGCCCTCTGTGTGGAATCCTAGAATATCCTGAGTTGGGAAGAATCCACAAGGATCAAGAAATTCCTGGTTCTTCCCAGGATAGTCACAAAACCCCCTCCAGGTGCCATTGTCCAAACATTTCAGTCTGATCCATATTTTTCAAATATTAATCCTCTGGTTTAATGAGTAACTGGAGGCTGCAGGTGAATAATCATTAATTAATTGACAGGATATTGGAATAGGTGTAATTCCAGGATGTAAAATACCCTGGAAAATGTGGGGGTTTTTGACACTGGAATTTGACAGGAATCTCAGTGACAGGGCTGGAGCATCACCTTGGCAAAACTCAGGGAGAATTAATGACAGCAACTGCCAAAATTTGGACAATTTGAGCATGGGAACAGCCAAGGAACATCCCACTGTTCCTGAACTTTTGGATTGTGGCGTTTTAAAGTGTAACCTGCAGAGAGGAGGGGATTTCAAGGTGAGTAGAGAAGGAATTTTTGACAGAGTAAGATTTTTGTGTTGGTGCAGGAAAACTCTGTGTTGGTTTTGTTGGAGTCCGGGCTGAGGGAGGGATCTGCTCTCCTCCAGCCACACTGTTCAAAGTGATGGTGAAAATGACTTGAAACCCTTTTTCAACACAGGAAGGACTCGGGAAAAACATCCTTGGAGTGACACCGGCAGTGCAGGAAGGGGCACCAGAGCCCGGCTGGCAGGAGACGCTTCCTCACGACAGCTCCTCGCAGCTCCTGCTTCCAGCGCTGCCACCAGCAGCCTCAGCTCCTGCTCACCTTCAGCAGCTGCCTCTCCACCTGGTCGATCACCAGGTCCGGGGGCTGCCGCCGGTCCCGGCACTCCAGGTTATCGATGACAACCGCGTAGGGCACCTCGGTGGCATCGAGCGCCCGCTCCAGCCGCAGCTTCTGCGCCGCCAGCAGCTTGGTCTCGGCGTCCAGCTCCATGATCTCCTTCTGCAGCTCCGTCCTCCAGAACTGCAGGTCCTGCAGCCGCTGGCTCAGGGTGTTCTTGGAGACTTGCTGGCCCCGCTGCGCGCCGGCGGCCGCTCGCTTGACCAGGTGCTTGGCCTCGGCGCGGCCGCGCTCCGCCTCCTCGCCCGCCGCCAACGCCTGGGAGTAGACGCCCGCGTTGCGGCGGTGCCACTCGGGCAGCTGGTACTTGGCGGTGCGGAAGCCGGCCATGGCCATGCCGCAGCAGGAGCGCGGCCTCTCGCTGCGGACCACATCGCAGATCTGGCCGGGCAGCGGGCAGGAGGGAACGATCGGGGGCTGCGGCTCGTCGGGCTGCGCCATGGCGGAGCCTCCGCCGCTCCCGCTCCCGCCCGAGCGTCCTCCCCTCACCACAGCAACCGAGGCGGGGCCGCGGGTTGATGGACGGCCGCACGCGCCAATCAGAGAGCGGATTCGCCCCTAGAGAGACGGTGATTGGCGGAGAAGCTCTCCGAGCCCGCCCCCACGCTGCTCGTTGTCATGGTGACGGCGGCTGGTTGCCGTGGTGACGGGAAAGGCGGGAAGGAGGCGGAGGGAGGTGTCATGGCGGCCGGGGCCGCCCTCACGGAACTGTAGGAAGGATGAACGTGCCCGGAACGTGCCCAGAGGACAACAAGATGGAGGGCTTGGAGCACAAAGCTTTTGAGGAACAGCTGAGGGAGCTGGGGTCATTTAGTCTGGGGAAAAAAGAGGCTCAGGGGTGTCAGGGTTTCATCACAGTTCCAGCCCCTCTTGTTTCACCTGGAGCCCAGAGAGACCCCGCTGGTTTTAGGCTGCTCCCTTGAACACGTTTTTGCTCCTTGTTCTGATTTTATTCCCAAATGTTCGTTGTTGAGGCCTCTTCTGTGGCTCTGGTCCTGTAAGGGTAAAGGGAAGAGGGAATAGGGAAAAGGAAGGGGAAAAGCAATGCGAAAAGAAAGGGGAGAAGGGGGGAAAGGAAGGAGAAACGAAAGGGGGGGAAAGGGGGGAAAAAAGGGAAAGGAAAGGAAAGGAAAGGAAAGGAAAGGAAAGGAAAGGAAAGGAAAGGAAAGGAAAGGAAAGGAAAGG
>VZUI01060382.1:0-35302 GCA_013401135.1 Cettia cetti | reverse complement strand
TCCTTTTTCTTTTCATTAAATAGTCTTTCTAGTCTAGAGCCTCTCACTTCGTTTTCTTTCAAACCACAACAACAGTGCACACCCAGGGCTATCCCTGAGGGAAAGGGGCATTTCCCTCTGCACAGTGCACACCCAGGGCTGTGACTGAGAGGGGCAGTCAAACAGGCTAGTGTGTCAAGTCTGGCATTGTGAGGAAATAACCAGGCCTTGGGGGGAAATGACTGATGGAATATTTTCTACCTTTTTCCTTCACAGCTTAGCATATCTGAGAGACTGGTTATCCACCAAAGTATGTGGCAGTCCTGACAGACTTGCCCATAACTTTGTCCTTTAGGTTTCTACCAACTGTGCTGGCACTGCTTGCTCTATTTGTAGCTGACTGTAAAAAATCAAAAAAAGGAAAAAAAAAAAGAAAAGAAAAAAAAAAAAAAAAAGAAAACCCCCAAACCAACCAATCAAACAAATAAAAAATATCCTTAAAACATAGTAATGAATTATTTTCAAAGGCGAATGATTTTTCATCATGATGTCTTGAACTCTTCCATACCAGCACAGTGATTAAATCAGCTGCATTAATTGTGTTAAATACTGTGTTGAAATCAGTACTGAAACCTCAGTGAATGGGCATATTGAGGACATTTGCACATCTGAATGATTCCAACATACTGTGACACGCTTTGTCTTCCAGAATACACTGAAAAAGGAAATTAAACCCGGGGTTAGTGTTACAGGAAGGAGTAAATTGTTGATTTAAACGCAGAACAGGAGTTACATATGCCTTTCCAGGTTGTCTGTCATCTGAAAAGCTACTTCAATAATCATGCTCATAGAAACATGATTCAGAGCTGGTTGTCTACCTGGAGGCTGATAAAAAATGGAGTACCACAGATGTCTGTTCTGCTCAACATCTTTATCAGAGTACTGGAGGAAGATATGAAGAAAAGCCTCATCATGTTTGCAAATGGCATTAAACTGAGGGCAGGGCTGCCATGGGAGCCAGCTACACGGCCTGGAGGGGTGGCATGAGGTGAAGCTTGGAGAGTGAGCTCAGGACAAAGCCCCGTCCCTGGGAAAGCCTGCCAGAGACCCAGCCTGAGCCTGCCTGCCTGCCTGCCTGCCTGGGGACAGCTCCAGGAAAGGGCCAGGCTGGGGCACCAAGGGAGGGAGCCCACAGGGCCCAGGCAGCACCCTGGGCAGCACCAGCAGGGGCAGGGCCAGCACATCTGGGGTACCCGCCCTGCTCAGCACCCAGGAGATCCCATCCCAAATCTGTGCCGGGCCTGGGGCTCCTGGTACAGCAAAGGCTAAACTGAAGGAAGTTCAGTGGAGAACACCAAGTGCTCAGGGCTGGGGCACTTGCTCTGTCAGGAGCTGAGGAGAGGGAGGTTGCTCAGCCTGGAGAGGAGTCTGCTTTGGGCAAAGGTCACAGCAGCCTCCAGTACCTGTGAGGGGGTTATTCAGAAGTTGGAGTTCCTCACTGTAGTGCAGAGTGGGAGGAGCAGAACTTAAACCTGAGAGGATCAGACTGGATACAAGGAGTAACTTTTCCCACATGAGGAAAATCAAACCTTGGAGGTTTGTGCAATCTCCCCACTTCCACATATCCAAGACCTGCCTGGTTTGACTTCAGAGCTGACCCTGAATGAGAGCTTGGACCAGGCACATCCTGAGATCCCTTCCAACCTGAATGATCCTATGAAGATTACAAACTGGAAGGATCTCTGGAGGTCATCAGGAGATATTAGCTAAAGTTCAGCTGAGTTCTTAGTATCTGCAAGCATGGAGACTCCACAACCTCTCCAGGTGACTCGTGACACTATTTGACTACTTCAAGAGTGATAAGACTCTGCAAGTAATTGGGATTTGACACTTTTTTCATGTCCTTAAACAAAGGTTATGGTAAATACCAGTCAAGGTGGGGTCAGTGGGGATAGGTGGAGTGGTAGCATCAATATAGATAATGTGGCACAGAACTCCAAGATACTCTTAGAAATTGAAATAAGATTAAAAATTTTGCACATTGTAATATTGTCTTTGATCTGATAAATTGTCTGTCTCTCACATCTCTCTCTTGTCATAGTACCCTTGTCTTGTTTTCTCTCTTCCTTTCCTGCTATCCCATGGTTATACAAAGCAGTCACAGGATGAATTCATGGCAGAGCTGCAGCTCAGGGAGCAGCTGGGGGTGAGGAAAGTGCAAGGCTCAAGTGGTGCAGCTGCAGTGCTGGAGCTGATGCACATTTATTTGGGATGGGGGAGTGTAGATTGCTTCAGACAATGCTACACCACTCCAGGACACAGGCTCTGAGTGCCAGCGGTGCTTGGCTGTGCTTCAAAAGTATTTTTACCTTGGAAGTCCTGTGTATATCTCGAATATTGCACTTCCCACTCTGCATTGCACTTAACATCTCTCTCATATGGCTGACACATAGCTTAACAAATCATTATGTGGTATCTGGGAAAAAGCAGGTCAGTGGAATCACAGAGATTGAGGATCATTTCCATAATCTTCATTAATCCTTTCCTTTGAAGTAAAAATATTCCAAATGGCAGTAAATGTCCTTACAGCATTTTGGCACCAGCAACCAGCCTGAGGTGTCTTCACATTCATTGCTGCATAGGAATAGATAGGGGTGAATAATCTGGAGCAGTGTGTTACAGTTCCACAGGGACAACAAATAAGAAAGCAAAACAATGGCTTTTCATGGGAGCCTGTTAGGACCCTGTTGGGTCCTATAAATACTGCCTTATTTCTCTCAATCATGGCTACAAAAATAAAAAATCCAGCAGGGCTGGCATATAAAATCCTGACTGGTGAGAACTATAAATGATGATGATAAATACAGATACTCTGAAGGCTGGAGCCCCTCTGATCTGAAGCCAGCCTGGGAGAGCTGGGGGTGCTCACCTGGAGAAGGCTCCAGGGAGAGCTCAGAGCCCCTTCCAGTGCCTAAAGGGGCTCCAGGAGAGCTGGAGAGGGACTGGGGACAACAGATGGAGGAACAGGACACAGGGAATGGCTTCCCATTGCCAGAGGGCAGGGTCAGATGGGATCTTGGGAAGGAATCCCTGTGAAGGAGGTGATGGCCTGGCCCTAGAGAAGCTGTGGCTGCCCCTGGATCCCTGGAAGTGTCCAAGGCCAGGTTGGACAGAGCTTGGAGCAGCCTGGGCTAGTGGAAGGTGTCCCTGCCCATGGTGGGGGTAGAACAAGATGGGCTTCCAGGCCTTTTCCAACCCAAGCCCATCTAGGATTCTATGATAAATGCTCTTTCTTTCTGGCAATGGGCATAATCAGTAATTAGGGTTATTTAGGGTGGTCACTGCTCTGTGGGATGTGAGAGGTGCTGAGTTGTGATGGACAGTTGTGCATATTTTGAATAACTGTACATGTTTTGAATAACCCCAGCAGGAGGAAAGGGAGCACCAGCCCTTGGTCAATTGCTGTCTATGTTCACAATTTAGCAGCAGTGCTGCCTGCCAGGAAAAGCAGACAAGGTGTGAAGGGAGGGTCCATATCCTCTAGGAGAGCAATTACTGTAAGTGATGAATAATTGCCAAAGGTTTGGTTAGCCAAGCCCTTCTGGAGGTGTGATGAGGCAACTCTGCTCATGGCTTTTAGCTCCCTGAAGGCATTAACTGGCAAGAGGTGCTCCAGACTGAGCAATTTTGATTCAGGTTGGACAGTTTACACCTGTAAACAATACCTGGGAGATGCAAAAGGCCTGCAAAAGCCCAGGGGATAAGGGGGAATGAGTTGATGGGTTGCTGTGTCTTTGAGTGGTGGTGCATCAGGGTTAGGAGTTGCTGCTGTTATTGCAAATCATAATTAATAATTAATTGGGGGTTAGAACTGGATTATGCCCAAGGTCCCCTTTTCACCCAGGCTATCCTAAGGTTCGATGAATTAGTCCATTTGTGTGTAACTCCAACTGAATTCTCAGGCTGCCTGCAGAAATCCTTGAGCCCAGTGTGTTTACCAACCAGCTCTGAAAATACCTGTCCTTTTTATTTTCTTGAGTAATTTAACCAAACTAACAGGTTTTTGCCCATTGCAGCCCGACAAGAAGATGTTATGAAACAAATAGAGAAAGACCAGTTAAATGAAAGGGCTCCTTTCTTTTGGCTGATTAATATTGTTGAGATTTAGGATTCACCTTTGCAGGAACACTCAAGCAATGGTTTAAATTAACTAAAACCGTGATTTTAACATGTATTAGTCAAACTGTATTAAGTTTCTGGGTGGCTAATCATAATCAGAATTAATCTGGACATAATTTGATGTAGCTGACTTAACATACAAGGTCTAATTAAAGTTACTTGGCTCCTGAATTTCTACAAGGAGGTGCTCAAAATGTTTTCTCCCATCATGAAGATCCTGCTTTTCTAGGACAGTGAATAAGTACCACTATTCTTACTCTGAAGATATTTATAATCTCTCATGCTGGTTTTGGCCAGGGCAGAGTTAATTTTCTTCCCAGCAGCGGGGATGGGAGTGTGTTTTGGACAACTCTGATTTATTTCTCCTGAGCCACTTGGCAATGTGTCCAGCATCCTTTGGTTCACAGCTTCCTACCAACATGATCTAATTAACACTGCAGCAGTTGGCTTCCAACAAACAGCCTTATCAGGGCTGTCCTCAAGGTGCAGGATGCGCTCAAGGTACTGCTGACGGGTGAACCTCACAACTTCCACATTCCCAAAGAGTTTGGATAATCATCACAAAGTCTGGATGTTTATCTGAACCGTATTCAAGCCATTCCAGCCCCCTTGGGTCTGCAGATTTAGGTTAGAAATCTTTGACGTAAGACTCCTGGTATTTCCTGCTCCTGACAGGGCCAGATATCCTCAAGTGTCCCTTTGAGGTGACATTTGTCTCCTGTTTTCACTGCTGCTGTGGGGTTATCAGGTCAGCCATTCTTGGATTCGGGTGCAGGAAGAGACTTAAACATGTTCTTGGTCTCAAGTATAAAGCAAAACAACAAAGCCTAGAAAATGGACTTTAAAGGGATGAGAGGGACAGTGGGAAAATTTGTAAGAGACAGTGAGAGATTGTGACAGCAGGGCTGCTGTGGGAGGACAGACATCTGCAGATCATGGGCCTTTGCTTTGTGGGACAAAAGGAAAGTTGCTTATGAAAGATAAGATAAATGAAAAGATGAATTAAGAACATAAATGAACAGGAGAAAGTGCCTTCATGTTCAATTTAGGGTTACCTTAAGCTTTTCCAAGACAGAAGGAATACAAATAATGTACACAAAGGAGTGGAAATGATAAAAAAATCGATCCAGCTGTGTTGAAATCAGGAGGGAAGAAATCCCAATTTACAGCAGAAAGCACATGAGCTCCAAGGCTACTTATTACCCTGTTTTTCCTCTCAAAGAGCTTGCCACTTAATCAGACCTCAATATTCAGGCTTGGGGGCACTGGGAATATGTTTTCTGCAATTTCTGAAATCACAGACCTACAGCTTAGGGCAGGATTTATGTAGGAATCACCCTAGGATCAAACTGCTGAGGAGCCACAAGGTCAAGCATGTCTAATCATCCCCCAAGGATTTAGGAAGCGCCTTGAACGAGGACACTGGCAGGAATTCCTAGTGCAACCATCCTGCCTGAGGCTTGGGGAAAAGAAAGATGCAGTTGTAGGGCAAAATATTAATCTCAGCCCAACTGACAACAACAAGGAAAGACATTTCCTTTGTAAATCTAATAAAAATGTCAAAAACCAAGCTAACTATTGAAGGAGCAGCTGAAATTTGCCTTTGAACTAGAACAGCTTTCATGTAAAGGCAACTTAAGTCTTCTGTGTGATAAAGTAAATAACTTTTAACTAAATAGATATTATTTTAATCTAGTCCTTGAAGTTAAAAAGTTAACTTTCTCTGTGATTTCCCCATTTGTGACAGCCCCTGGCTGTGTTTTTACTGTCGTAGCAGCTTCTGGTAGACTGCATGTCTCTCACATTCACTACAAAGTAAACAGGAATTTTTTCCAAGGGTAGCTGGCTGGGCTCCAGTGGAAGAATGCAAGTTATTCATAAGTTCTGGTAGGCTCATTTCTGCTTAATATGGTCTGTTTTTATTGTAGATTTTATGAAGGGAAAAAAAAAAAAGCTGTGAATTTTTTAAATAATCCCCTGGGATTGTTTTCTTCAAACGTGTGGGAAATGGCCTCCACCCCAAGCCCCAGCAGAGAGTTATGTTGCTGTTTGTCTTGATAGTGTTCATCTTTTCCCACCTTGAGGCCTGACAGGCTGCCAGAAGGTTCCTAAGATGCAGACAGCACATGCTGTGCTATTTTGAAGACAGAATTGCAGCTGCAGACCCATCAGTGTTCTGGTGAAGGGCTGCAGGAGTGTGGACAGCAGGAGCCACCCTTCACACCCCCCTTCAGAGGCTTCCTTCTGCCTGGATAACCGTGGCAGGAAAGGGAGAAAAGGCCTTGAGGGGTTCAGGCACATTCAATACTGAGGAGACACTGCAGGCCCAGGTGAATTTTGCTCAGTGCCATGGGACTGGCAGGTCCCAGGTGCCCATCCAGCAGAACTGGGCTTTCCCTGCTCTTGCCTGGGCTGGTTTCTGGGTTTCCTTTGTGGTTCTTTGTGCTGGAGCTGGGACCTGTGGGAGTACCTGGGATCATTCCTGTCTAAGGAGGGAGCCGGGGGCCTGTGCCAGCAGGGGAAAAGCTGGGAAGCTGGAGGTGAAGTTGTCATAAGGACAAACGGATATGAATTGTCCAAGCATAAGCTGGAAAGTGCATGGAGGTTTCCAAGCAGTAATGAGGTTCTTAGAAGATTTCCTAGGAGGAGGAGGAGGGAACCTAGTGCATTAAGAAAGGGATAATAAAATAATGATACAGAAACACTGATTGTGCAAACTGGAGAGTGAATTTGATGAACAGGGTGGTCCATTTCCAGCTTAATTTTCTCTTAATTTCCTTCTATAGTTGCAGGAGCACAGCTATGGAAGTAGAGTGTAACTGAAGAGGAACAGTGCTTCATTGACTCTGTGAAATGGGTGGGTTGTTAAGCCAAGTGAAAGTGTTATCATGCCTCTAACCTCCATCCTGGATAAATCAGCTGTTGTAATTGGAAATAGCACCACACTCAATGTGGTTTGCATGCTAATGGGTGAAAATTCAGGGCAATTAAACCAAATAATAAATCGAGTATTTCACTTTAAAATAGATAATGTTTCTGTAATACCTTTTGATTCAACATTCAGGCTGCTTTACATCCAAACTGTCTTAAATGTTGCAAAGCTCAGAATGTAAATTGTATTTTATCTGGCTGTGTGCATGGGAAATGCAGAAAAATGGGTGATTTCTCCCAGGACATCTGTATAAGGGTGAGCCACAGAACCTTGTAACACTGCATTTTTAGTTGGGAGTCACCCTATGGAAGTCAGGGAATGAAGGACATTGGACATGGCATGTGGTTGGTGAGGGCCTGCTGGGGAGCCCATTGGGATGTTTGTGGCTCATGTGACAGCAGCTGGGCAGAAAATGGTTTTCTTTATCTGCCCTGTGGTTAGAGTCAAGCAGACAGGTTAACTCAGCCCAATTTGTTCCAGTCCCAGTCTCTGTTTTTTCTTTGACTGTTCTATGCCCGCCTTTTGTTTTCACTCTCATCAGAGAGGATTCTTTAATTTCACATGAAAGAGCAGATTGATGTGTGATGCCAGGGATTTACCCAGCATTGCTGGCATAGTTAGCTCTGCATTTTGGCTGTATGTATCTGGATATCAGAGTATTAAAAAAAAGGGGAGACTATTCCTCATGAAGTTGAGCTTTATGTGGCTCTTCTGCATGTTCAGAGCACCGTCCTGACTACCTCTAAATAATCTTGTGATCTTTCCAGGGAATGGAAATGTAAACAGAGTTATCTCTGAAGTACACTGAAGTAAACTGCTCAAGGCCAGCAGTGGGAGAGGCTCCCCTTCCCCTCCCACTGCCTTCCTTCTGAAATCGTGGATAAAAATCCTTCTCTTCAGGTTTGGGATGGATGAGAAAGGAAGTGACACCTGGGGAGAAGGCAGGAGGCAACAGCTCAGAGATGAGAGCTACCTGTGTGTCTATGCAAGAGATTAAACATTTCAATGCACATTAATCAATGCTAACTCATGCCAAGCAAGCCTCATTTTGATGCCTTTCTTAATCAGGAAATGAGTTGTAAAGAAACCCCCTTCTCTTTCACCATTCCCTGGAAGTGTTGAGGAAATGAGTAGATGTGGCATTTCATGATATGGTTTAGTGGGGACTGTGGGATTTGAAGGATAGGCTTGATAGCCTTGGAGGTCTTTCCAACCTTTGTGGTTCTGTGAAACCAAGGCATTATTTTTCCATATTACTGCAACTGCTGTATCCAACAGAACTGATAGAACCTTCCTAGCAGCAAACTTTGAGATGGCTTTACTGACTGCCTTTTCCTGTTTTCCCCTCAGTTTAATATCTGCATATTGAACTGGGGAAATAGTGTACCTGGAGTGCTGAGTTTGTCCATGAGGAAGGTCCTGAGCCTGCCTTGGAAGTCACATTGCATCATTTCTGCTCCTAGGGCACTGACTAATCAGCTCCCGTGCCAGGGAACAGTGGAAATCCTGCCTTTGGCACCATGATTTTTGTGCCAGAAAGCTTTATCCAAAGGTGATCACAGGTCAGGCAATTTTTTTATTCCTCTCCTTCAATTTACAAATAACAGCAGGTGTGCAGAACTACTCCCATATGAAGATGTTCCCTTTATAATACTCTTGAAAACAAAATTATTTTTGAGGCAAGGTATACCAAGGATGTTTTAATTATGAATGGAGTAGATTTATTTCCTTCTTGTTAAAATAGAGATTTCAGATTCTCCTTGGTAAAAACCATTTCTAAAATATTCAGTAATGGGACACAATGTGGTAAGAGTGTGCCACCTGCTGAGAGCACAACTCAAGTAGCTTGGCTAGTAGAAATGCATTTTTTCAACCTATGCATTTGATGTAGAACCAACCTGTTGAGTTCACCTAGGCATGAACTTTCAGGTGAATTTGGACTGGAGGTCCTGAAGCAGTTGGCTGGGAAGCTCACCAAGCGTTCCAGATGGCTCCACTGTCATGGGCTGCTTTTGGCCCTTTCCCTTTTGTATGCCCCAGCCAGGACTCTCTGCTGATCCTGGCTTGTCTATAGGCCTTGGGAGGTGTTGGTGTTGGTTCAGTGCTATGGTTTCTCCATGATATTCTCTGAAAGGTTTGTACAGGTTTCTTTCATTTTCTCTTGGCTTATTTGCCTTTTTCAGAGATGTTCACACTTTTCCTTCCTACTAAAGCTGAAATACCAGTCCAATACAGGATATATTTAAGCCTTCCTGCTGCTTGGATAGAGGCCATCTTATTTTTCTTTGAGAAAGATTAAAAATTAATTTTAATTATTCAAAAAGTCACCGGATTGCCTCTCTTTAAAGCCACACCACTCTCTCTTTCTCTCTGCTTCTCTTTCTCCCCCCATGACTTTTTTTTTTCAAAGCATAATGGCTTCCTTTCCTTGTTCTGGGTGTTTTCATCCTCCTGTAAAATTCACTAATGAAACCTTTGTGTAAGTATTAGCCTGATATTTCAAGCAATAAATGGGAACAGAAAAAACTGACAAAGTCAGAGTTCAGGGTTCTGTATTTCATATAAAATATGAAAAACATCCTCTTTAAAGCAAGGTTTTTCTGCAGCTGCTTTGTCATTCCTTTAGGTGTTGCCTGTGAGCTCTTCAAAACCCCAGCCTTGCATTATGCTGTTGACAGAGGTGGGTCTCTCCAGAGGGATGTGTAATGTAATTAAAAATGAAGTAATGGCTCATTTTTAACCATTTAAAGCACCTCAAAACCTTAGTGGATGCTGGTGGTCTGGTCATTTCGGCAGGGAAATTTCCAGCTCTTCTGCTGCTTTGTGTCTCTCCCTTCACAGAACCCTGGGTAAATAGGTTGCCCACTCATGAGGATTTTAAACTGTAAGATTTGATGAAGTAATCCTTTCCTTACCAGATGGATGCTCTAAGAGGGTGCTGTTATACAGATGGCACACTGCTATCATAGCTACAGAACTTCTAATCACAGCAAGAATTAAAGTAAGATTTTTAAAAGATGTCTCCTTTCAGAAACCTCCAAAAGGGCCTCACACTTAGCACGTCGGCCATTCTCTCAAGACCAGTGCCTGGCACTTGATCAGCTTTATAGTAAAACAATAACCATGGAACCCACTTTCCCTTTAGGAAGTTTTTTTAAAAGAAATTATTTATTTTCATCCCTAGAAAGCACATTTTTCCTGTCTGAGGTAGGGGAAATGGAGTTTCTCCTAACTAAAAACATTGTCTGTATGTTTGATGTTCTGGTGTAAATGTTTGAGAAGGGAGGCCTTCCAGGGCCTGAGGAGAACCTACAGGAATGATGGAGAGGGACTTTGGACAAGGGCCTGGAGGGACAGGATGAGGGGGAATGGCTTCCCACTGCCAGAGGGCAAGGTTTGATGAGATATTGGAGAGAAATTCTTCCCTGTGAGGCCTGGCACAGGTTGTCCAGAGAAGCTGTAGCTGCCCACAGGATGTAGAATCCAGTCACTTTGGGCCTCCAACAATTATCCAAAGCAAATTACAAAACATTTCACGTGGCCTTCAAGCATGTTAGGGTTTCCAATGACACAAAATAATAGAACTTGAAACCCCACTTGAGAGCAGCATAAACACTTGTGGAGTTTCTCAGAGTGATTTTCCCCAAAAGATAGACACAATAGAACAGAGCGGTATTTGTTTTTTCAGCAGTTTTTGCACAGCTGCTGAATGTTTCATTCCCTTCTTCCCTGAGTATGCCACGGAGGAGCAGTTCCCAGAGAGAGTTCAGTTCCTGTTTGGCCTTTGGTTCATTAATATTTGTGTACACAAACATACTGACACGCCAGACAATGCTCTGCCTGCAGAGCACTCACACACATCCCTGCTGCCAGAGCATTGTTTTCTACATGGCAGGAAACTATTCCAGAAGTTACTTTGCAGTTATCTGGCTAAAAGTGAAGAGTTATAGATTCCTCTGCTTCCAACCTCATCCCTAGGTGGAGTCAGGGAGATAGTTCTGACCTGCTTAATTGACAAATTCAGCATGGGGATGGGGGGGATTGGACTCTGGTGCAAATATTTTCTTTTAGGACTGAGGGCTGACCTGTTCCCATGTTTTGACAGCCTGCATTCCCTCCTCTTACCACCTCCTCATCTGGGGAAGAGCTGGAGGCACAGCAGACAGCTCTCCCTCTGGCTTCCTCCCAGTGGTGGAAGTACAGCTTTCCACAGGCCAGTAAAGGGAAAGGTCCTACCTTTTAGCAGGAGCTCTGGTGCAATTGAAGCAGGGGAAAGAAATGTCACTAAATTTTGAGTTCATTTCCCTATGAGACTAAGTTAAATTATTCAAGTATCATCGAACCTCAGGAATGATAACTTCAACAGCAGAGGCAGTCTGAAAGGAAGGGGAGGCATAAACAGAAACTGGAGAGAGGAAATGTCTCTGTTAATGCCCCAACCATTTTGTGCTCAGTGTTTCTTGTCTCGAATTTTAATGACTTGGCACAAGTGGGGAGAAAAAATATGTGAGGCATGTTGATGCTCATGGAAAGCAGAGCTGTGTCCTCTGTATACAGAGCTCATGATGGAGATATGAATGAGAAATTTATCTCTTTCTGGAATGCAAAGGATTTAGTGAACTTTGGGAACCTTCCCAGTTCTTTCTCTTCCTTAATACTCATAATGCAGCTTTGAATATAGAAATGCAGATAATCTGTATTAGCTGATGGGTTCTTTGTTTTCAAAATAATTAGAATTTCATTGAGCTTCTCTTTGTTTGATCAAGAACTATGTGCCACTTCACAACATTTCCTGGTGTGCAGTGTTTTTCAGTGGACAGAAAACGCTTTCCTGCTGGAAAGAGATACCAACAAAATGTTGACCTTAGTGCTTCAGTGATGTAGGCAAGCTGGGAAAAGAACATCCCCAGGGATGGTTTGGGGAAACATTCTGCCTGCAGATGAGCAGAGATGGCAGGGACACTTCTAAGGAAGTAGAGCAGGAGCAAAGCTGCTCCAGTAATGGAATAGCATCAAGGTTTCCTGGAGAGCTGCAGGACTCTGTGTCCTGGGGAGGTTTGCTCCTATCTCCCTTCTTGTGCTTCACATCTGCAGCCATCCCAGAGTTTTCCTGACTGTTGAGGCAGGTGACTGTATAAGAGGAGGAGTGGGCTGAGGAGCAGGGAATTGATTGTACAGGTCCTGTTTCAACAATGAACTGCGAATTGTGACTCCTGCAAAGCCTTTGGCTGCATTTTTTGTTGAGTATCCTCATGGAAAAAAAAAAAAAAAATTAGATCCCCAAATGAAAAACTTTCCATCATAGATGAAAGTCCTGAAAAGAGAGAGACAATGGAGACTTTGATTAAATAAACCCTGAGTCTTGTATATATCAGAGCTCCTCACCTTATCAGTTCCTGATTTCAGTATGTGCTCTGAGCAAGAACAAGATATTGAGCAGAATCCCTGTGTGCTTAGAATATTGAAGTGTCTTCTACACAAAGCTGATGGTAAAAGAAGAGGAATTGGTTGTGTGCAAACCTCTGCCTTGCTGCTGGTGCAAGACAGGCTCTTGTGGAGCAAGGCTGGTCTTTGGTTTATTAAACACATACACCCAGCACTCAGGAAAATAACACCTTGCTTAGCACAGACACCCACCTGCCTGCTGGCATAAGCAGCTTGTGGCCACTTGTTATTCCCTTATGAACACTTTACCTGTTAATTTCTGTTCATAAATGGATTTTCATGGATTCCTTTTCTGCTTGCTAGTGAAGGAGTCATGGAACAGTCCTTGCTCTCTATAGCAAGTAGGTGAGGATTTATGCACTTAGGAATATGGGTCTAATGGAACTTTTGGGAAGAGCCTGATCCTTTGCAATGCTTATACTCCTCACATAGCAATGAACAGTGAATTGGAAAAGTTAATGTAACAAATCTGGTTGTGACTCAGTTTTCCTGCTGACATCGTTTTTGCATTGAATTTAAAGTGAAATACTGTATTCATGTCTATGCCTGCACTTCATTGAAGGTCAGTGAATACAAAGCTGACTTATAAGGATCAATACTGGAAAACACTTAAACTAGATAAACACAAAGCATAAATCCAAACTAGCTTCTGTAAGGAGCTAACTTTTCATGCATATCTTCTTATCAGAATATTCAGCATTACAGAAAGGCTTGTGCCTCTAAATGACACAAGAGATTTTATTTCAATTATATGTGTATTACTATAATACTAGGACAAGGCTTTAAATATTAAACTGTAGCCTCAAAACTTCTCTTCATTAGCATATTTTTATTGATTAAAAAATGGACATTCCACCCTTTGACTTACCTGCTCAGGAAATCAAGGGCAGTGAGAGGAAATGAACATTCTCTATTGCCCTCTGCTGCAGATGCCTTCAGGAGGAGATGGAAGGACTGTCTTGGAGAGGGAGTGGCTGCATTTGGATCCCATGATTTATCAGTTGGAAGTACACAGGAAACAAGTAACTGATAGGTATGTTACAACTGTTTTAAAATTGCTTTTTTGCATTTTTTTCTTTTGTGTTGGCCTGGCTTTCTTGGAATGCTCTCAAGGTGGGAGGTCTTCACAGTTTGGACTCTTTTTTATTTATCAAAGTTTTTATTGTTATGTGATCAACTAAATCTGAGATGTGGAACCAGTTATAAAACATAAAGAGACTTGGGTAGTCTGTAAGTGTTTGCTCAGCCATTGCCAGGGGGGTTAAATAGGAGCAGATGGTTGTAGGGGTTAGTAAGGAGGAACAGTAGGTTGTTCCCAAAAGAATGGGGCATGGAGATTGACTTTGTGGATGTAATGGCCCTAAAGAAGTTCACAGCAGGATTTCTGGGGGTTGTAGCATAAATAATAATCTCTTGTGCATTACATATACCATATATTTAATAGCCTTTGGAGTAGTTGCCTATTTTGTTTGCCAATTCGGCAACTACTTATATTGAAAGAGATTATTCCTCCTGAAGGAGACTTTCTGTGTTTAATCAGATTATGGCATAAAGATCTTTAGTCCTTTCCACCATTTGGGAAAAAATACTATTTTCACTACATTTATATACTTAATTCTTGAGTCTGCATTAGATCAATGGCCTGTCATTCCCTATATATAGCCTATTTATAATCCCAGTTAGAGATATTACAGCTGTTTCAATGCCAAAGCAAAAAAAAAACCCCTCACCAAACTCAAGAGTATTAAATCTAATTTTCTGCCTTTCATGTAAGACAAAAATACAATGTTATTTAAGCTAAGGCAAAAATGTGGGGGAAGTTGAAACAATTTGGGCTGGCTCAACTGTTTCTAATTTAACCAATCATCTGAAATTCCTCAGTACTGTAGGTTTTACCTTTTTAAATGGGGAAAAGACCAAAGGTTTGGAGGTTTGCCATAAACTTGAAATGTTTAAAAGGATAAAAAGGTGACCCAGAATGTTTGTGGACTGTTTGCTCGGTGTCAGTTCTGGTGAGAGTCCCAGGGCAGGCAGCTCCAGACCAAGGGAGCACAGAGCATCAGCAAAGCATTTGCAGGCTAAAGATGGAGTTGGTGCAGTCAGGGGTTTTTGTGGAATGTAGGCTTTGTTAATGGCCTGAAGCTGAAGCAGGGTGGGTTAAAATAGCTATTAGGAAACAATTCTTGGCTGGTGAGGACAGAGGGACACTGGCACAGGGTGCCCAGAGAAGCTGTGGCTGCCCCTGGATCCCTGGCAGTGTCCAAGGCCAGGCTGGATGGGGCTTGGAGCAGCCTGGGACAGTGGAAGGTGTCCCTGCCCATGACAGGGGTGGCACTGGATGGGCTTTAAGGTCCCTTCCAACCCAAACTATTTTATCATTCTATGCTTTCAAAAGCAAAGCCTTCAGCCCCGAGACATCAATCCCCGAATCTCTGTCATGAAAGTGTCAATGTGTCCAGCCACGGAGCTGTGCTTGTGAGCACAATGCTCTGTTCTGCTCTGCTGGTGCAATGCCTGTGGCCCTGACCCTGCCCTGGGGTCACTGCCTGCCCTGGGGGTCACTGCCCTGCCCTGGGGTCACTGCCTGATCCTGAGGGTCACTGCCCTGCCCTGGGGTCACTGCCCTGCCCTGGGGTCACTGTCCTGCCCTGGGGTCACTGCCTGGTCCTGGGGGTCCCTGCGGGTCACGGTGCCCCCGCTGTGCCACTCCCCGTGTACTGTGTGGGGCCGAGGCTGCGCAGCCCCCGGGGGGGCCGGGCCGTGTCCCCGGACTGTGTCCCCTCACACCGCCAGGCGAGCCCGGGGCTCTTCCGGCAGGTAAAATGGGCTTTGGGGGCTAATTGCTGTAATTGGACTAAGCGTTGTAAAGGCCTCCACCTCGTGGCTGTGCTGTGCAATGAGCCGGCAGCGCTAGGCATGGCTGGAATTTAACTTACATGCTAGGCGCTTTGCACGTTCTGCTTACTTCCCTAATGAGCCTTTGGGGAATCTTAAAGCCGTGTGAGAGGAATGTGAGGGATGGTGTCAAGGCAGCGGTGTCCCGGGCTGTCCTTTGACCCGGTCACGGAGTCACAGAGTATCTTGAGTGCGAAGGGACCTACTGGGATCATCAGTCCAGCCCCTGGCCCTGCCCTGGCACCCCAACAGTCCCACGCTGTGCATCCCTGGAGCATTGTCCAAAGGTTCCTGGAGCTCTGGCAGCCCTGGGGCCGTGCCCATTCCCTGGGGAGCCTGGGCAGTGCCAGCACCCTCTGGGGAAGAGCCTTTCCCTGAGCTGCCGCCTGACCCTGCCCTGGCACAGCTCCAGCCCTGCCCTGGGTCCTGGCCCTGAGCACAGAAACCAGAAATCAGAGTTGTCCCTGCGCTGTCCCTTGGGGAGAGCTGCAGCCAGTCCCTGGTGAGCTTTTTGACCTCAGTATCCTCCAGCTGAACAAACCAAGTGCCCATACTTGCTCCTTGTATGGCCCTTCCAGACCATTCACCATCTTCATGTTCCTCCTTTGGATTTTTCTCAAGGAAGTTGAAAAGAGAAAGAGGAGGATGGTGCTTGCATTCGTTTATGTTGCACACACTTTGTTTAACCTCTAGCAGACCTTAAGCAGACTCCAGAGACCCCAGTCTGGCTGGCTGGCCATGCCCATGTGCTGTGTGATCCTGTCTCTGTACCCCATGAGGCACCCCATAAGTGCAGATCAGGACTGGATCAGGCTGTGGAACAGGTGGCTCACTGGTTAAGGGGAAAAGCAGCTGAAATACCTCAGATGGCAGAAAAGAGCTCAGATATAGGCTGGTTTTGTAAATGGCTGTTGGCTGACAGGAGTCAGTGAAAACTGCTTGTAGAAATCTTTTGACTAGATATGGCTGGCCAAGTTTAGAAGTGTTAGAATATAATAGAGTATTTCAGCTGGAATGGACCACAAGAGTCATCAGCCCAACTGCCTGAGCACTTCAGGGCTGACCAGAAATTACAGTGTGTTGTTGAGGGCATTGTCCAAATGTCTCTTGAACACTGACAGGCCTGGGGCATCCATCAGCTCTCTGGGAAGCCTTTTCCAATGTCTGGCTATCTGCTCAGTACAGAAATGCTTCCTAATATCCAGTCTGAACTGCCCATGGCACAGCTTTGAACCATTCCTACCCATCCTGACCCTGGATCCTGGGGAGAAGAGCTCAGCACCTCTCTTTGCACATTCCCTCCTCAGGCTGCTCCTCAGCCTCCTTCTCTCTAGACAAGCAGAGCCCTAAGCTGCCTCTCCCAGGACCTGCCTTCAGCCCTGTCACTCTCCTCTGGATGCATCCAAGGACCTTCACATCCTTGCCCAGTGCTGGGGCCAGCCCTGCACGTGGGGCTCCAGGGGAGCCCAGCAGGACCATCCCCTTTCTGGATGCGGGCACCATGTTGTGTGCAATGCCCCCAGGATGGGATTTGCCCTTTGCTCTCTCCTCTGCAGTGCTTCAGCGAGATTCTGGCCACTTCATGTGACACAGAGAGCAGCCTGAGGCAGAGGATGATTGAATTCCTGCTTCCTTTCTCAACCTCACTCAGCCCAGCCTTCTGAGGCAGCGATGGCAGGTCCCAAATGTGCTGTTCCCAAGAGGGGCAAACACAATGGTGCTGCACTAGGCTACCCCTTGTAAGCAGAACTTGTTCTTTCTTTCTCACATTCTCCATCTTTGGCCCCTGTCCCCAAGGAAATATGAGCTGCTTCTCCAGGGCTGTACACAGCTGTGGTTTAAACAGTGCTGTTTGATCCTGAAGGTTGGTATTTCACAAAGATCAGAGATCTTTATTTGATCATGAGAGCTGGGGTTCTGCTGAGGTTTGTACTAATCCTCATTTCCCACTTAATAAGGTCTTTGAATATATTCTGAAAAGAGAGTTTTATTTAAAAAGTAAAATAAAATTGATCTTTGGAAGTCCCAAACTACCCATGTCACATGAACATTCTCTACTTGTATGCTCGTTCTTGCTCTCTAAAAGAAAACCCACAAACTTTATCAAGACTCTTAAGTGGATTTAACTATATCAAACCCAAACATATCCTCTTTCTTTGCCAGGTCAATTTTAAAAGAATGTGACAAATCTAAATACTATAATTACTAATATTAATTGAAAATAAACCGTGGACCACTTCTTGATATTATCCATCCTTCAGCAGGTCAAAGTATTTGTTTCAAAACTACCTTTCTGCCAAAAGCAGTGAGAATGTAAACAACTTAGATATTGAACTAATCTTCATTTTTTGTACAGATAGCTCATTTTTCTTCCAGTTTCTCTCTCAATTCTCTGGCAAAATTGCCCTGGTCTGAAGACAGTCTTAACCCACCATTCCCATTTCAAAGCTCAGGAGAAGAATTCCCAGCAGTTTAGAGCCTTTGGGTTTATGCACATGCTGCTTTGTTCCAGCCCACGTGCTCCAGGAAATGTCTCTGCCCAAGACAGCAAATCTAATCTCTGCCTTTGTTACCACAGCCTGGCACCAGGAGATAAGTTTTCATTGAAAGCAGAGCTGTGACTGTGCTATGGCAGCAATATTTGGTGCAGCAGTTTCTGGTTGATTAATAAAAACGAATAATTTAGAGAGCCAGTAATCAGTAATCAAGCCAGCTGGGTCACTTTGAAATTGGAATAGTGGGTAACAGGTGATTCTGAGCCCAAAAGGGCAACCAAGGGAGGTAGGATGGGGTCCTGAGCAAACTGATCCAGTCAGTGGCATCCTTGCCCATGGCAGCAAGTGGAAACAGATGATCTTTAAAGTCCCTTCCAATCCAAACCATTCTGGGACACTATGAAATATCACAAATACTTGTGAAGAGGGCAATTGCTTTACCTGAGAGCTCTGTACAACCAAACTCCATTAAATATACAGAGAAACCAGCTCTAAGCACTAAACCAAAAGTTTTAGTGGTAGCACTGCAGTTTCTGATGTCTCACCCTGAAAGCAAAATCTTACTGTCTGCCTTTTTCTGAAGGCTGTTTTATTCAGTTAAATAGTTAAAAATCATACAGTCACAGAATGGTTAGGGTTGGAAGGGACCTTAAAGCCCATCCAATCCCATCCCCTGGCATGGGCAGGGACACCTTACACTAGCCCAGGGTGCTCCAAGCCCCATCCAGCCTGGCCTGGGACACTTCCAGGGATCCAGGGGTAGCTACAGCTTCTCTGGGCATCCTGTGCCAGGGCCTTCTCACCCTCACAGGGAAGAATTTCTTCCAAATATCCCATATAAACCTACTCTCTTTCAGCTTAAAGCCATTTCCCCTTGTCTGTTACTCCATGCCCTTGTACAAAGTCTTTTCTGAGCTTTCTTCATCAGCAGTCCTGCTAATCTAGGCCCTGCATTTTTGGAATTATT
This sequence comes from Cettia cetti, assembly GCA_013401135.1. Lineage (NCBI taxonomy): Eukaryota > Metazoa > Chordata > Aves > Passeriformes > Sylviidae > Cettia > Cettia cetti. The sequence continues at coordinate 16,410 of VZUI01060382.1, read as the reverse complement.
ATATATGCCAATATACATGGCACCCTAATCAGTGGATTCAGAAAATCTCCCAGTGGAAATGAAGTACACAGACAGGAGAAATAGGAAGGTTGATGAGGCTGCCTGTGTCTGGGGTGCATCCTTTCATACTGAAGGAGCAGCTTATTCTGGGTCTGAACACATTGGCTCATTAGACAGGAATGGTCTGATCCAGAAATGGGTGGAAAGGAAGTGGAGGAGCCCGTTCACCTCTTCAGGCCAGGAATGTGTTATTGTTTGTATTTAACTGGAGTCAACATGACTTCTGACACCTTTCAGCACAACAGACAACCTTTTGCTTTCAGACTCTTAGACCCAGGAGCCTGAAGGCGGGAGGTAAATCTACCCAAGACTGAAACACTGAAATAGGAATTTTCCTTTTTAGGCACAGCTGTGATCATTCCTTACAGGAGCTGTCCCTGTGCATAGGCCAGCCGCTGCAGTTGCAGGAACAATTAGTTTTCCCAGCTCAGCTTATGTCAGTTACTCATGATGTGAATTTACCAAGATTCACTGTGGCTCTTCAGAAAGGGCTTGGCATTGAATTACATGAAGTGAATCTGCTGCTCACACTTTTGGAGCAGAGACAAACCACAGGCAGTGACCAGAGTATCACTCGATGCTCCACTGTGCTGGAGCAGAATGGGCTTGCTTGTCTCACATGCCACTGTGGCTTGGCTCCAAACCAAATTTGTCTCTTGCAAGTCAGGCTTCATAAGAGAAGTTCAGCCTGTCACAGGGCACTGCAAAACTTCACTTTAGACTGAGGTCTTAGGGTAATGACAGGAACTACTGCTGTGCTTAGACTGTGACCAAGGGATTTGGTGACCACAGGGGAATGAGCTCTGCTGCTAACAGCTGACTTTAGCCCCACAGTGGGGCTGCATCCACCTCCTGAGGTCCATTCAGGACCTCATTTGACACCCAGTAGAGCTGCAGTACAGCAGGTTGGCTTTGGTACCTGTTATAAGGTAAAGCTGAACAGCCTGCCAGGGCTGTGCAGACCAGCTGCAGCCGTAGCTGTGGGTATTTGTGCAAAAAATTAGATGCTCTCAAGTCTCAGAAAATGAGCTTGAAATCCTGGCAGCATAGACCTGTGGTTCCTGGTTTCCAGGTTGCATAGCTGCAAGCCTGGGTGTTGCCACCAGCACCAGGCTCAGAGCATCAGCACCTCACCCAGCCCCATCTCTGAGCCCTGCTCTTTGCTGGGTTCACTGTGACCAAAGAGCCACCACAATCAGAATGGTGTCAGTTCACCCGTTTTGACTCAGGAGCTTGGTACCAAATAGTGCCAGGGGACATTCAGATTGGATATAAGAAATTTTTTTTAATGTAAAGAGTGGTGAGGTGCTGGCACGGCTTGCCCAGGGCAGTGCTGGAGTCACCATTCCTGCAGGTGTTCAAAAACTGAGCAGACATAGCACTTCATGATGTGCTTTCTTTGGCACGGTGGGATTTGGTTGAAAGTTGGACTCACTGATCTTGGAGATCTTTTCTAATCTTCATGATGCTGTATTCCTTCCATCTTTGATGCAGAGCTCCTGATACTGCTGGCTCCTACTCTGGGCACCATTTGGCTCCCTTCACTGTGCTTTGCAAAACCAGTGCAGAGAAGGGTACAGATGGTCTTGAATGGGGCAGTGAGTGCTCTTAGAAACACCTGAGTTCTTTCAGTGGAAAGCCAACAAAATCACCCCAGAGCAGACATTTTATCTGGAAAATTTCAAATCAGACCATGAGTCTAACAAAACAATAAGGCCCTGAAAGCAGGTTTGGAATCCCACAGGTAACCTGCTGCCAAATAAAGAAGTAGCCATTTCTGTCTGTCATGTGTGTGTGCATTAACAACTATGTTTTGTAAGGGGAAACCTTTTTTATCACCCTTTCCTATGAAAGGCTTTTTATTCTTATTATTAATAAAGGCTCAAGTCCACTCTTATTTAACTCATCCCTTTAATCCTAGAAAATACTATGCCTGACAGAAGGATCACATTTCACAGTAGGAGAAACAGACAATAATGAAAAAAATTATATGCAAAACATTCCAAGTTTTAAGAACACCTCTGTTACGCCAAGAAGAGTGTGACTGTGGAGAATACAGTTCATGCTTGTAGTAACACTAGCTCTCCACTACCTAGAGGTCTTGGAAAGTTATCCTTGTTAACTACTGGGGAGGTGCTAACTTACAGTCTGGCAGGATTTTAAAGGATGCTTTGGTCTTCATGGGTTTAAATGTAAAAACTGAAACTGCAGACTAAAAAAAAAAAAAACCTGAAAAATTATGAACTCATAAATTGGGTGAACTTGGTTCTTGGTTTCTTCAAATGCCGGGAAAACATGTCTCACATGCCTAAAGATATTTAGTGCTCTGTGGCTGAAGAAATCTAAAGCAGGATTTTTAATAATGTGAGAAATATTTAAATTAGCCAAGTTGACACACACATGAAAATATAATATTGAGATTGGAACTGTGAGCTAACACTTTCATGTGGATGAGGATAGGTGGGGAGAGAAGTGCCAAGCAATTTTCATCAGAGTTTTAGCCTGTACAGACAGGTGCCTGGAATCTGGATTTATGTTTGCTTTAAAACAAAATACTTTCCTGACAGGCTTAAAAGGAGCAAAACTACAGCTCTGGAGAACTAAACATTTATTTTCTTTTTACTGTGCAAATGGCACAAACACCAAACTCATTCCCATTCCTGGAAGGGTCCAAGGCCAGGCTGGACGGGGCTTGGAGCAACCTGGTCTAGTGGAAGGTGTCCCTGCCCATGGCAGTGTGTGGAATGGGATGGGCTTTAAGATGCCTTCCAAAACAAACTTTTCTAGGATCTATGGTTTTTTTGTTCCATAAAGTAGTTTTATTTCATGATTTATGATCACCAATGCCTAGATCTCTTTCACTTCAGCTTTTTCAGAACACACACAGGATAGCTCTATCTAATTTCTGTCATGGGGTGGTGATTTGATGCTGAACCCTGCACTCACTCCTTCTGAGAAATTAAAACTAGAAGAGTTCATTCCAAGGCATAAGGTGCAGTAATTAAGCTCATCTGTCAACTGCATTCCAGAGGATAGCTCCTGGTATGAGAGGAATGGGATGCTTTATGATTTTATCTATGGTTTGAGTGTCTGTCATTGACTCCAAAACAAGTTTTTGTCTGTAGAGCCAAGTGGCAAAGCAGCTGCCCTTTGTAACAGGATTACGATGCTTGAAGTAATTTCCTCTTCTTTCAGATCCTATTCTGGGTGTCAGCCAGGAAATATTGCTGCTTGCCTGACAGAGAAGGGGTTGCAGAGGGACTAATCCTGTTAGCACTGCATCAAACATCTAACCTCAGGTCCTTCTGCAGTGTATAGGACTTGCTTTATTAATAAAATAATTGAGAATAGTTCTGCATATCCAAAGTTGCTGTTACAGGTTATAGACTGTCATGTGATGGAACTCTTGTAGATTTTTCTCAATATCAAAGTTCATTTTAAATAATTCACAACTATTAGGGAGACAACAGTAAGGTATCAAATGCTAGATTTTTCTCTGGTCAAGTTATTAAACAAATCTATAATTGGACCGGTTTTGAAATAAATGTACTCTAAGTAAACATTTTCCCCCCAAATATAAAAAGTACTCCTGCTTTTTGAATTCTCCTATCACTAGAATCTTTCTGTGCAACTTGATTTACTTTCCAGAAAACCTTCCTGTAAAAAGACTAGTGTAAATATTATGTACAAAACATTTGGACATAGGGTTGGGTCTGTGTGTATCTGTGGTGTTTGCTGCTATTTTAAGGTTGTTTTCAATGTCACATGTGAAAAGTAATTTCATCTTATATTCTCTAACTTTATTAAAAATAAGGCTACAAATCATCCTTTCTGTAATCCCTTCTCACAATATTTCGTTGTGATGTACCAGCAGAGGGAGATCATGTTCTTGTTCTTCCTCTTGCTTTCCTAACACAGCCTGGGTGCCTAATTGTAAATGTACTGATAACCCTGACTTGGCCAATATAATATGTTGAAATTCTCCAGAATGCAATCCTTTTCAAGGACAAAATTTTAATACATCTTTAAAAATTATTTTTCAAAAAAATTCCTATATGCAACAGGCAATGACTCCAGTGGTAAAGGCAGTAAGTGTGTAGCAATTTATCTGTTTTCATAGAACCATGGAATTGTTTTGGTTGGAAAAGCCATCTAAGACTGTTGAGTCCTGCCATTCCCCACCACTGACCCAAATGCCACATCCTCACATTATTTGAACACTTCCAGGGATGGGGACTCCACCACTGCCCTGGGCAATATGTTCCAATACCTGAACACTCTTTCCATGAAGAGATTTTTCCAGAAATCTCCATTTAAATCTCCCCTGGTGCATCTTGAGGCCATTTCCTTTCATCCTTGTTTTGTTACATCTATACATCTAGATGTCTATAAATATAATAAATACAACTTGATGTAAAAATGAATAATGGATAATTAGTATGAATTCTCCATGTGCAGAATTAAAAAATATAAATACAGGATTTATTGATCTTCATTGAGCTGATCTTGAAAAATGGCCTTTATGGTGTGGTTTTTCTTTTCCCTTCAGTGTGTTCCCAGAAAAGAAATACATTACTTTTCTTATTAGATATTTAATATCTTGAAATCTCCATCCATCAGTTTATCTTCTCTTTTGTTTTTCCAAGTAAGCAGCAGAGCAGGTCCTAACTTGGTCCTGGTCTTGCTCCATAATTGTATTAATGAAGGCAGCAAGTCTGCTTGTGAGCCAGAAACAAAACTTTTGACCCCTGACTTCTATGTCATGATCACAGGATGACCTGTTTTATAAAACAAATGTTTTATAACCAAAAGCAAAGCGATTTCATCTTGCAGATGAGAGATGATTCAGTGCTACAGAGGGGTGGAATGGTCTCTTGGCTCAGGCACAGGGTTTGTTAAACAAACTACTCCAGTTGCTACAGCTACTTATGCCTGTGTCTCACTTTTTTTCACTGAGATGTGAGAGTTTGAAACGTGTTGAACTGTGAATCAAACTGCCATTTATATTTAAGCAAATCTCTGTGGAACAGAAAGAAGATTCAAAATGGCAGAAGTGTCTCTGAAGGACTTCTAGATTCTTCACAATGTAGAACACACAGCATGTTAAAATACCTCAGTTTTACAACTTTTACAGGAAAAGCTGCCTGTCATCAGAGATGTTTGTAGAACACAGGGAACTGCCACCGTTCACCTGTCTGCTCTGATTCTGCTGTAAAGCATTAATTGCCAAAGCCATGAAATATTAGAGCAGAGTGAGTTTAAAAAGGAAGCAGGAACCATAAAACACAGGATGGCCAGAATTCAGCCATACACTATAGGTGAACATTTCAAAACAGATTTCAGGTCCCAGCTTACCGCTTTATAGCTGTAGGGTAGGAGCAGGGAACATAGCCTGTAGCTTAATTTCAGATTCAAACCTTTTGGAAAAGTGGAGAGCAGAGACTTGCAGTTCTTCAGCATCTGGGTTGTATAATAAAAGCATTCATTCCTACAGAGATGCTAGAATCCAAGGGTTTGTTTCCTTAACTAGAGCAGCTTGTTTCTAGTCGTGGATTCTGGAGAAAACTCATAATGTATTACCCTTCTGAAGAGTCAGAAGGCAGGAGCAGAACAGAAGTTACATACATCCCATTTTTATATTAAATGAGTTTTTTTATACTGTTGGCAAAGGTAAGGTACCTCACAGGAAGCTGTGAATCCTCTGTGACTGAAAGGCCTTGAGATTGTTCAGTATAGAGGCTCTCTGGTTCTGCCTGCAGGACAGCTTTTAACCATCTCCAGTGAAATACCTTGGTCACAGAGGGGTGAGATGAGTACTAAAAACACCCTGTCCATGTGTGAGAGCAGTTACAAAGCTGAAAACCACAGGGCACAGGCTGGAAAAGGGTCAGGGGTTATTTGATCCCTTCAGAGTCTGAACCCTCAGCATATAATGGCATTCACATTACAAAATCTCCCCCAGAAGTTGTGCAGGTCTTTTCATGATCTCTGTAGAGGAATATGAAGATTATAACAATATAACCGCAGATTAATCTATCGGCCCTTTGTCTTTTCTGCACCTTGCTTATCTTTCCTTGCAGATCTCTAAGCAGCAGCTTCAGTGAGCTGCATAGCTGCTTCCAGGCTCCTGACATACCTGCTAATTCCTGCTGTAGCATTCCTGTCCTGAGATGGCACTTTAACCCTGTCCTTGCCAAAAGCAGCAGAGGTTCTGCCTGCCTGCATGCAAGAGACAAACAAGGTTATTTTTAGTTTTAGAGCAGTGAATTTTTAACTCTAATATGCAGGACCAGAGTGTCTGCATAGATAAAATACAAAGACAAGACTAAAGGGTGGCTAAGAAAATACAGTCAGTGAACTGGAGAGATCTCACTCTGCAATACACACACTTCCCACAGGGAGAGCCAAAGCCACCTACCCAAAACAAACAGAGACTGTTCCCTCCTTTTCCACAATTAATCAAGTTCAAACAAAACAAAACAAAGCAAAAACAAAAAACAAAACAAAACAAAAAAAAAAAACCAAAAAACACCCCACAACAACAACAACAAAAAAAAAAAAAAAAAGAAAAGAAGAAAAGGAGGGATGGGACTTTTAGGAGGAGTTGGAATAAAAGCTTTAAATGCATAAATACATAAAAAGCTTTATGGGGTTCCAGAGGAAACAAAATATTGTCAAAGTCTGTGGTAAGGCAGCCCAGAGTATCTGGGATACGTGCAGAACTTGCTGGCAGGAGAGAGGTGTCGTGAGAAAGAGCTCTGGTGGATGCAGCCTGCTGCGAGTGGTCCATGGGATCCCAGGAGGAGCATCTGCTTTGGGACCAGCAGTTGCTCTGTAATTAGAGAGCAGCATCAAATTTAAAAACAATCGTTTTTATGTTCTCCTTCAGATGGAAACTTGGGTTTTTGAAGTGGAGTCTTGTTTATTATAAATGAGGATGAAACAGGCAGCTCTTTCCTCATTAGCAGCCACTGGACAGTAACTATTTTTAGCTGCAAATTACAAAATGGGGCAGATTCAGACAGAAACACAAAGGGTGAAAAGTATTTCCTTCCTAATCTTCTAAGCTAATATATGAATTTTATTTGTTTTAACTGAGATGAGCTAGAAAAAGGAATTAACTTAATTCTTTACTCCACCTCAGTTAATATTTACAACTGTCCAGGATAAACACATGGACTGTTTGGGTTGGAAGGGACCTCTAAAGGTCAGCTGGCCCACACTTTGCCCACACTCAGTGTGACAGTACAGGAGTGTGGTGGCAAGGGTTTACACTCTTAAGACCACATCTGTTGGATTCTTCCATGCTACCAAATTGCATAAAGAAAATGTTAAATTCCAGCCCCAAAACAAGCACAAAAAGATGACAAGGTGAAGTCAGAAACTCTCAGAATTACGAAGTGAGGATACAACTGAAATATCTGTGTAAGTGAAAGAGATTCCAGTGAGGGTGGCACCTGCTGTGGCAGAGCCAGGGCTGCTTCCTCTGGGGTACCCCGACCCCTCAGCCCTCCATGCCCTGCCCACAGCCCCCACCCTGATCACCCCCAGGTGCTCCTGCACGGAGCACTCCCACAGTGCCATGGCCTGGCCGCGGAGTGCCTGCGCTTCGCCGCATCCTGGCATCATGTCAAAACCTTACTGTAGAGCATGTCAGAAGGAACACAGGGATTTTTTTTATTTTTTTTTTAAGTAGATGAATCTTTGGCAAACTATGGAAACCATTTCATTGGAGAAGAAGAAAAAAAAGTTGTTCCTCTTGCTACAGGACTTTCTTCCTGCAAATTTCAAATGCCTGCTGTGAATAATAGTGTCAGAGCTTCCAAGCTGCAAGGCTATTTTATAGTGGAAAGTGTGAGGCCACCAAAAAAAATATCAGTTTCCACTGTTACAAAATAAAGATTTTGCTTTATGTTGAACCTATGTTCAGGGACGTGTTTTTTGGGACACAGAAGTAGGTACCCCAGAGGGTTATTTTTTCATATAGGCATTGGGTTTGTTCTTTCTCGTTCACAGCAAATTGGAAAATAATTTGAGACAGAAAGAACACAATGGCTTTCTTTATGATACAAAACATAACAGGAATTTGTCTTCCTAAAGGACTGAAGGCAATCCTTAAATCCAAATGCTGCCAGTCCTTAGGATGTTCAAAATACATATTCCTATTTAATGGCGTGAGTGTATCTCTCCTTACACAATTTCTGAGTATTTTTGACAAACCTGGTCCTAGTTTTCTGCTAGCAGAGTTACAGATGAGACAAGTTTTCCGTGGTTTGGGGTTTTATTGCGAATGCTTCGCACAACTCTGTTTATGTGCTTCCTTCTCATGACATCAGTGCTGAAGGGGAGAAAAAATGTAAACATCTGCTTTTTATAATTCAATTCCAGGCTTATAACTTGATTAGGATAAGCAATGTTTCTACATGATTTATTTTCCAGTCACAATAATGCTCAGTTTTAGCAGCAATTTGAAGATTAGTAAAATAAGGATGGAAACTAATGAGGTAAATCCTGCTTCACGGTCTACCTTTCTGAGCTGCACTGAACATGGTGCAAAGGCTTGGGATTTCCCTCCCACTTGGTGTTTAAAGTGATGTCCCGTAACTCCCCACAGTGGAGGCTGCGGCCCAAGGAAAGGAGGCTTACACAGCAGCATTGGGGTGAGCTGGAGCAAACAGAATTTGGCTCCTGACTCTCTACGGAGCCCTTCTGTGTGGCATTGGGTCAGGACTGAGTTTTCCAAAGATGCCTGCTGGGACATTGCTACATCCCTAAACAACTAAGATGGCCTGAAATATAAAACCTTTAATCTTTTCCATCACTTGAGCAGGGTTAAAACTCCACTCTGGTTGCTCCCCTTCGTTTTCCAAGCTTTTTCTTGTACCAGGGACTGACAGTGCCTGGAGTCATGGTCCTGGTCACAGTCTGGAGTCTTTCCTACTCCCTTTAAATTATTAAATTTAAGGATATGCTCATGGGCACTGAAGAGAGCTTCAGTAGTAGTTGTGGATGCATAACAAGCCAAGGGAGAGCCAGGGCAGTAGCACATGTCAGCGTGATTTCAGTCTTGTATCACGTTTCCAATAATAAAACACTAAAAATCATAGAATCCCGGAACAGTTTGGGTTGGAAGAGACCGTAGAGCTCATTCAGTCCCACCCCCTGCCATGGGCAGGGACACATTCCACTCGCCCAGGTTGCTCCAAGCCCCATCCAGCCTGCCCTTGGACACTGCCAGGGATGCAGGGGCAGCCACAGCTTCTCTGGGCACCCTGTGCCAGGGCCTGCCCACCCTCACAGGGAACAATTCCTTCCAATAGCCCATCTAACCCTGCTCTTCTGGTACAAGCCGGCACCGCCTCCCTCAGCTGGGGCAGGTGCGGGCACAGACCCCGGGCCGTGAGGGACAGGTCCTGCTGCGGCGCGGCCGGGGCGGGAGGGACCCCAGGTGAGGGCGGGACCCCAAGCGAGAGCGGAATCCCGGCGTAAGGACGGCGACCTCGAGGTGAGGGAGGAAGCCCAGGTGAGGGAGTGACCTCCAGGTGAGGGCGGGACCCCGGCGCAAGATCGGTGACCCCGAAACGAGGGAAGGCCTCTGAGGTGAGGGCGGGACCCCGGGGTGATGGAGACACCCCCTGGTGAGGGCGGAAACCCTGAGGTAAGGACGGCGACCTCGAAGTGAGGGGGACGCCCCAGGTGAGGGAAGGAGCCCGAGGTGAGGGCCGGGGCCGCAGCAGGCCACGGGAGGCGGGCCCGGGGCGGGCACCGCCTCAATCCGCCGCCGGTACTCCCGGGGCGGCAGCCGCAGCTCCATCCCCGGCCCCGGCCGGCAGCAGCAGCCCCGCGACAAGGCCGGGGCTCAGCCCTGTTCCTCGGGGCGGCGCTGCCCCAGCCCTGCCCGGTAGGGAAGGCGGAGCGGGGCCGCAGCCGCGAGCAGACAAAAGCGGCGGCGCTTCCTGCTCCGCGACTGAGGGGAGCGGGTGGTGGGCGACGGGCTCCGCTCTCCCCTCTCGGTCTTTGCTCCCCTCGGCCTCTCCCCGCTCTTCCCGGTTTATCCCAGCGCTCTCCCCCGCCCGTCCCGGTTTATCCCTGCGCTCTCCGGTCCGTGCCGGGTCTGTCCCCGCGCGCTCCCGGGTCCATCCCGGATCTGTCCCCGCGCTCTTCGCGGTCCGTCCCGGTCTGTCCCCGCACTCTCCGCGGTCAGTCTCGGTTCCCCCGGCCCGACTGCCCCCAGGCGTGCCTTTCCCGGCCGCCGCGGGTGCCGGCGCGATGCGTGTCGCTGGGAGCCCCGGGGCGCTGGGCACGGTGCTGCTGCTGCTGCTGGCCCTGAGCGCCCGCGCCGAGCCCGAGCCCGAGGCGGTGCCCGAGGGAGCCTCCACCCTGGCCTTCGTCTTCGATGTCACCGGCTCCATGTACGACGACTTGGTGCAAGTTATCGAGGGTGCATCCAAGATCCTGGAGACATCGCTGAAGAGACCCAAGCGGCCGCTGTACAACTTCGCGCTGGTGCCGTTCCACGACCCAGGTAGGACATTGCTCCCGGTGGGCAGAGCGGACCCGGGCCGGGGCCGGCAGGAGCCGGGGCGGGCAGCAGGGAGCTCCCGAGGGCATGCAGAAGGTTGGGTTTCCAGCCCTTGCAGAGACTGGAGCCTAAGTATTCCTGTCCCGTGCTAGTCTTTGCCGCACGCGTTTCTCTGCCGAGGGCGAGTAGTGACCACCTCCCTATCTCTCTACAAAGCTTCCCAAAGCCTTCAGGATAGACTGGAGTGGGCTCTAAGTGCGCTTTGTGCACCAAAGAGTAGCTTAAGGGATCAGATACTCCTCTTAATTGTTCTGACACGGGCTGAAGTAGCGTCAATGAACTGCACGTGTAGTAGTAACGATGCTACTGAGCTTTTTTCCAATGCTTTTCTTTGGGAGTGCACTTAAGATCGTGCAAAATGTAGTTGCACTCTTCCTCCTGTCTTGTTGTCCCATGTTTACATTCCGAAAATTGCAGTGAAATGATCCAGAAGCTTTACATGGTGTGGGTTTTTTTTTGTTTGGGGTCTCATTTCTTACCCTCATCTTACCTTTTCCCCCCCCTTCCTCTGTACATTGTGCAGTCCTTTCAGCATCTGTTTTTTGTTCCCATCCTATCTATATTCTCTGGCTTTCTTCCTCTTTTCTTGTCAAATTCTTCTGTTGACTTGAAAAGGAAATGGGAACAGGATGCCCCAGGCTAGGGATGTGTGCTATACTGTGCAGTAAAAACCCTCTTAAAAAAAAGAATCAGAAAGTGGGAAAAAGCCCTTGAAAATTACCTTTTGGCTTTAGTTCCCATGGAATATCTCAGAATATGATATTCCCAAACTCAGTACTTAAGAGTTCCATTTTTGCGGGGCTGTCAGCAAAAGAATTGGACAACCTTTCTATTTGCACCAGTCTCAGATACTTCTGCTTACAAGATATGTTTGCTATTGGTGTAAATACTCTTAGAAATGCTGAGAAAATTAGAGGGAATAGCTTGTGTAGGTTCTCTCTCTCTCTTTTTTTTTTTTTTTTTTTTTTTTTTTTTTTTTTTAAACAAAGAGTGGTATCAGAGTGTTCTATCACTAAAGGGTCCTTCCTTTCCACAAATGGTGTAATTTTCTTTTGGTTTTCCCTCTGTTCCCCCATTTGCCCCCCCTCCCCCTTTTTGTTTTTGTTATTTTATGGAACAAGCTTATGTGGGACTTAAAAAACATCATGCCACAGACATAAACAAAAAGGGAAAGATTTGTGTGAAGTCTAGAACCTAGAACTCTTTTATATCCTTCTGGAAAATCAAGTTGATAGATCTCTTTGGACCTCTTTTTCCATGGAATGGCCAGAAGATCAAGAGGATGGGTTGGGAGTGTTTTAGTTTGATTTCCTCTCAATGATAGCACAAATCCTCACTTCAGTGAGCAGAAAGGGATTCAGCCCAGGAGTTGATAGTTCTCTTTTCCAGAGTGATTGGGTAACTATTGCATCCACAAGAGCAAGAAGATCTTGTGTGGTGCACTTTTAGTTTGTGTGGTGGTCCTTTGTTCTTGTGCATCCTCAGTAGAAAGAAGCCTCAGCTTTCTCTCACAGGTGTTGCTGTGCTTAGTTTTCATCACAGGCCACTCCCATGTCCTCTGTTTCAATAGCTCCTGTTTTCTTTCTCATCACTTATGTTTTTATTCAGTTTTTCTCCTTCACATATTCACCTCTTCAGTCCTTTTTTCCGTCCTCCTCGCATTCTTGCTCCCACTGCCTCTCCAGGTTCTTTGCTTGTGTTCCAGACCGGCTCCTTTGCTGTGCCACTCCTCCTTGCTCTGTACAAACCTCACCAGCAACAAATCCACTGCCACCTTCCCCTGCTTGAGTCACATTTTCCCACTCACTGACTCCTTGCTTCCTTGCCTCCTCCCCCATTCCCTCTCTTTGCACAGGGATCCCTTTCCTTGGCAAATGTTAGCCTTGATCTGGTGGAGTGACTGAAACTTAAACCTGCAGAGAACTGACCTGGACAGCACAGAGTCGCTGGCAAACGTGCCTCAGAGTATCCTGTTCACCTCTCTGTGTGCAAGCCCAACTTCCCTGAGGGGGCCTTACTTCTCAGCCTGGTGGGTAACTTGTGAGGCCAGGGAGCTCTCTCAAAGTGCAGGATGGACAAGTATCAACTTCATTTTGTCCTAGTTTCTGAAAACTAATTATTTGGTCTTCCTCAGAGCTAGACACAGCACAGGGCAATGTCATGAATTTTATGGCTGTGTAAGGTCCAGGTGACTGCTGGTCATCCATACCTCACATCTACTGATGACCAAGCCAAGGCACTTGAAAAGAAAATGCAAGAAATGCTGTTGTGATCACTTACATGTCTTTTTTTTTTTTAATCTATGGAGAAGTAGCTTTAGGTTTTTTTTCCAAAAACCTAATAAAAATATTGCTTGGCAAGTATCTCACAGCATCCAATTCGTTTACCTAGTGTTGTTCTTTCTGAAGGTTGCTCAACTGAATTAATGAGCATGAAGCTATTTTTTTCACAAGTTGTGATGTTATTCATTCAATTCTTCTTCCAAAGAAAGAGCTTTATATGTAGCTGCCTCACAGGCAAATTTTCTGGATGTTTTGGTGATGTGCTGTGGTCCCTGGGGATTCTGCAAGGGGTACAGATACAGTTGGGGCTCAGGTCCAAGGAGCTTCTCTTGATACAAAGGTGCCCTGATGCAGGTACTGATATTGATGCACTGCTGATAGGTAATTGCAATTTAAATTGGGTGTGGATTTGGTTTTGAACTCTTGTTTTCCTAGTCTGTGTTGCAGAGTGCACTTGGCATCCCACAGGGTACAGCTGGATTGTAAATAATTTGGTATAGATGTAGTCTAGCAGAATATGAGAGGATTTTTAAATTAGTCAAAGTGCTGCATTATTAGTACTGCATTGAGGCACTGGAGCCTGTCCAGGGAAGGGAACAGAGCTGGGGAAGGGGCTGGAGCCCCAGGAGAGGCTGAGGGAGCTGGGAAGGGGCTCAGCCTGGAGCAGAGGAGGCTCAGGGGGAACCTTCTGGCCCTGCACAGCTCCCTGCCAGGAGGGGACAGCCAGGGGGGTCGGGCTCTGCTCCCAGGAGCAGGGACAGGAGCAGAGGGAACGGCCTCGGGCTGGGCCAGGGCAGGCTCGGGGTGGACATTAGGGAAAACCTTTTCACAGAAAGGGCTGCAAAGCATCCTCACAGGCTGCCCAGGGCAGTGGTGGAGTCCCCATGCCTGGAGGTGTTCAAAAACCAAGTGCATGTGGCACTTAAGGACGAGGTGTAGTGGTGATGGTGTTGGGATGATGGTTGAACTTGATGATGTAAAAGGTCTTTTCCAACCTGAGTGGTTCTGTCATTCCATGATTGTGATGAGCCAATGCACTGGGGTGTGTTATGGTAGATTTGAATGTAGTGTTTTCCCTACTGCTGTGGCATTTTGGTAGAACAAAATATAAGTATATACAAGTATATTTTTAGTATCAAACCTGAGGCTTTTGGCACAGAATTGTGGCCTAAGGAAAAATTTTTCATGGGTTTCACATTCCTATGCCATGTACCATCTGGTGGGATGCAGAGAGTTCAACTTTGGAAAAACCTTTTACTTTGGATTCTACTTTGTGAATAAGCATGTGCAGTGCTTTAGCAGATTACAGGGAATTTTTTTGTTGTGAACTTTCAATGCTTAAACGTGATCAGAGAACTTTTGTAGATAGTGAAAAGGGCTGTTGACTAAGAAATCTCTTGCCAGATTTGTGTTCTATGGAGAAACTGGCGTGGGGGGTGGAAAATTGTCCCAAATTTAAGAAGAGTTGGCACAGGAAAATTTTGAACTGGAGCTAAAGCTGAAGATCAGCAAATGCTTTTGTGGTTGCGTGTTGTGGGTCCTGATGTCCTGCTTACTCCCATTGTATCCTGTGGAAATGGGATTGGACTTGGAATGCCTTTATTTAACATCTGTGGCCAGCTTTGCTATTTTTTCTTTATGTCATTAAGGAATTTTGGAATGGAAAATAGGCCTGAGAGGACGAATTCATCCCTAGTATTTTTCTGTAAAGCTAATGGAATTATACCAGTCATAACTCACTCTGTGTGATTTAATCAAGCATTCCTTTAGTGTGAATGGCTATTCTATAGACCAAACTCCAGTAATTAATTAAGACAAAAATGAAGGGAATATATAACCTCTGAACTTCCTAGGCTACAGGATGGTGTTTGCCTGTTCATACTCTGCATATCTACAGAACTCTGAGCATCTTCTGACCTTTTTCTTACAAATCAAATAGAAAACACTGTGGGAGAAAAGGGAAAACATTATTAATGCTTAGCTTAGATGGCAAAATAGTATTGAACTTAAGTCACATAGTGTGTAGGAGAACTAGGAATACATTTTTTTTTCTTGATCCATCTCCTCTCTTTTGAGAGAGTAAAGCTCCTTTCTGTCTTGAAGTGAAGTTATGCACATAGTTAAGCACGTAGTTATGTTTAACTGGAGTCTCCTTTCTTTAACAGACTGGCAGGGCTGTGTCTGTAACGTGGTGAGGCTGCTGAGCCACATAGTAGCTTGGATTAAGTTCAGGAGGTCATATGAAAAGTCTGGGAACTTTGGGTTTTGCAGGTTTGATAGTTTTTTTAGAAGTTATAATGAAGAAGTAATGCTTTTTCCAGGAGAGGAATTCTATGAAATTAAAATTAGACTATTAATGGAGTTAAAGTTTTTCATACTTCCTGACAGAAAAAGTACTGTGGCTATGCAGATGGCTAATGAAGGGAGAGGGGAGGGCACCCCGTGGCTTTGCTGTACCCACAGCTGGATGGCATCACAGATAAAGTCACTGCCTCTTCCACTCACATCCAGTTCTCCTGAGAGCCCTTCTTCATGTGCTGCCCTGTGCTTTTGCATTCTTCTGTCATTGAGGTCTTTGGCCTTGGGCTTTGCTCTCAGATTTATGGGTGTCTAAACTTCTCAGGCAGAGGCTGAATGTGTGTAAATCAGTTGGGGAAGATGAAGAATGGCCCTTCTGGTATAGCCTGAAGAAGAGGGGCATTGTCTTCAGCATTGCCTCTGCTTCCTTTGTGGGGTGGAAGAAGTGCTTCAAGGCTTGCTAGTTTTGGTAAAGAACGGGAATGTAGACATGGAGAAATAATACTGCAGCAGTTGTTTTCGAAGCAGGGAGAAGTTTAAGGGCAATGGGGTATTCTGTACTGGTATCTGAGTTTGCCCACACCATGGGAGTGGTGCTTTTACAGGGGATGGGGGCAGCATGAGAAAAGATTGGTGTCACACAAGCTGTGGCTGCCCCTGGATCCCTGGAAGTTTCCAAGGCCGGGCTGGATGGGGCTTGGAGCAACCTGGGACAGTGGAAGGTGTCTCTGCCCAGGGCAGGGGTGAGCCTGGATGGGCTTTAAGATTCCTTCTGACTGAGAGCAGCCTGTGATTTTTATGATTGTAATGAAAAGGGAGGCAGCTGAAGGAAGGAGAGGAATAGGACCCTGTGTTCCTGTCCACATTCTGAGGGCCTCCTTACCTTCCTTAGTAGGTAAAACTGCTTAAAACTGTTTGAAGACTGTCTGTTATTTGAACTAGACAAATTATTAGGTTGCCCAGAAGAAATAAACTGCTTACCAGTGAAGTTTCTGTGGGCAGATATTTTGTGAAAACTGGGTACTTACCAAAATCCCATAGTTTTTATAGGAATATTTATTGGATTTGCATGACCTGGTTTTTGGTAGCAGGGGGGCCACAAAGATAGCTTCTGTGAAAAGCTCCTGGAAGCTTCCACCATGTCCAGCAGAGCCAATCCCTGATGGCTCTGAAGCTGGACCTGCTGCT
>VZUI01060376.1:0-53293 GCA_013401135.1 Cettia cetti | reverse complement strand
AGAAAGAAAGAAAGAAAGAAAGAAAGAAAGAAAGAAAGAAAGAAAGAAAGAAAGAAAGAAAGAAAGAAAGAAAGAAAATAAAAAAGGGTAATGATGGCAGACAAAGTTGGTGTATTTCTAGCAGAGACTGCCTCAGCAGTGCTGGCTGGTCCTCAGCTGAATAACAGGAGTTTGCTGCATGATGAGAAATCGCCAATATGAAGTGGATTCTACCACATACAGATTCTTCTGTCCCACTTCTGTGCTGAGCTGACCTTGCTAAAACTAGCATTTGCTGGAACTGATGTGCTTCTGCATTTCAACCCTTCAGGAAACCTGAAACTATCACACTAGTGAGAACAAGATGCAAAGGCATCTGTATCTTAGGACAAAACCCAACACTTCCCCAACTCTCTGAAACCAGGAAGCAATAACATATCCAAATTAGACAATGACATGAAACCAGTCAAGATAGTTTTTTAACAGGTCAAGACAAGTAGCATAAATGACAAAGGTACAAAAGGGATGTGATTAGTATAATTTTTAATCTGCTATGCCTAAAATGCCACTGGACAAAACAGAATGTTACCAGCACTCTGTGTAACACACTGTCTGCAGAGGGGAGACCATTCTCTAGCAAATTCAAGGATCATATAGTAACTGAACTCACAAAGTCAGATCAGTTTCCCCCTCCATCACTGGTATGGTGAAGAAAATTATCCATATAACCTCCCAGCCAGCCCCAGAATATAGAGGAGGTTGCTCATAAGCCAGAACATCTTCGCAATGCTCCAGGGAAATCATTACTATCTCTTCCATACCCTACAAAATTCTAATCAATGCAGGGCACCACAGCTGTTCCCCCAGGGCTGGCAGGGCAGGGTCTGGAGGAGGGACAGCAGCAGCTGCTGCAGCCTGCAGGGTTGCAGCAAGTACAATTTTACATGGAGCATTGCATTCCAACGGCTTTACACTCTATTAATAGGGACCACTTCACCTGACACCAAAACTCAACTCCACACACTGCTGTGTACAGGAGGGCTTGCTGTTGCCATTTTTCTGTAAGTCTAAGAAACAAACTGCTCTGGTGGCTACAACTCCCCCAAAACTTGCTCAACCCTCACATTCTCTACCTGCCCACATACCCCTTGCTGTGTGCAATGCCTGAGCAGAAAAGAGGGGCCTTTTTTTGGGAAAGGTTCCTACAGAGGACAGGGAGTTCTGCCAGGACAGATCCTACAGCACAGCATTTGGGCATCAGCAACTCCTCCAGCAGCAGGAAACTCTGGTGCCAAACACCACTTGCTGACAGTGCTTCCAGTGATATCAGCATTTTCTCTAAATATTTATTTCCAATATGAAAGTATGGGCAAGGTCCAGACAGGAATATTTAAGGCACCACAAGGAAATGCTTGAACAGCATTTATGCCTTATCAACAATGACTATCATCAATTGAAGCCCAGGTGTGGAGTTGTGGGCCACAGATGAAGTGAAATGCTAGCTAACATAACCCAGAACCAGCTGAGCCCTCATCCAAAGAAAAGCACTTGAAGGACGCCCTCTTCATCAAAGCAGGCCGGTCTTCAGATGAAGAAGCAATCTATGTGACTCCAAATGGAGCCAAGTTATTCACAACTGATCTGAGGGGCATGCACTGATGGCATGATGAGAAGTCTGTACACGAAAAAGGAAGTGGACAGACAGCCACATGGACATGTGATTAGAAAATAAAACCTGAAGAGATATTCTGTAAAGCTTCCATTTTAATTCATATTCTTCTATAACATACCTTACACTGGAACCCTTCTGAAGTCCATACTTACCATGTTAATGGTTTCCATCATGGGAGATGACTTGACAGCACTAAGTCTGGCACTATCCATTGCAGTCTTAAAAAAAAAATCCAGGAAAAAACACCAAACAGATCCAAGTGTAAGCACAACATGAAAACAGTAGAAAGGGCAACATCAGCTGTAACTCACTACCTTACACTAAAATCTACTTCAGATGCATGGAAAAAGCCATTATGCCTACAAACTATGAATGTTCCCCTTTCAGAGGAAGACAGATGTTCTAGAGAGGGGGAGAGAGGAAGGGAGAACAAGAGGGCAAGTTGGGCTGGAAGAGATAAAATTTCACACTGAACTGTTCACATTTTTCACTCCCTTTTCACTTGCAAAGGGCTAATCTAATTGACCCTCTTCCCTCCCACAACAAAACTAGCTAAATTTGTTTCTAATCAATGGGTTTCAATCACTTTCCAAAAAGATTGTGATTGATTAATATGGTTCTTTAACAATAAAAGGACATGGTGCTGACAACATCCACCTCCAGCCCATAGTACTACGGCACGTCTTCCAGTTTAAGTTATATGATGTCCTGAAGTTAATCCCTTGAGAAAAACAGCAGTGACATTTAAGAACATTTAAAATTACTAAGATTGCTCTTCACTTTTGGAAACATACAGCAGTCTAGAGAAGAAAAATAAACCAAACCATTCAAAAAAACTCCCACATTCATCCATTCTATCACCAAACTTTTTAGTAACTTTAACACTTCTCTACCAAATCTGCTATTTTTCCATTCACTGAATGAAGATTAAATCTTTGTTATCTCTGCTGTGTTGATAACTTCCCTGTTATAGCTGTACTTACTTTCTCTTGATCTGTTGCAGAAAGACTCAAATAATTGAGGACCTGGGGCTCCAGCACACTCAAGGATTCCAACAAGGCTGGGATAAGTTTTGGCGCATGAGGTTTCAGCATAGACCCAGCACTTTTACTGATCTTCACAAGAGTGTTAATGCTGGAAGAAGATTGAAGGGAAGGTCAACAGAGATACACACAGACTGATCTGAAAAGCCTCTGTGATCTACTGTAATCCATATACCAATATAAATCTTTCTTCAAACAAAACTATGCTTAATTTTTGCTTAAAATTATTCCCTAGCCCTGAACTTCAAAGGTATGTTGCACATATTTTGGCCTGAGATTGCTTACTTTGGCCCTGGAATCACAAAAGGAGTGGGCAAAGAGGCAGTACTGCAGATAGATGTGGGAAGAAATATGATGTTTTAAACAAGCAATGGGCAAAGTCACCCTGAGACATCCATTGTCTCTGCCCAAGAAAAGACAAGTTACAATTACCTATTCAAACCCTACTAGTCAGTTTCAGACTGATCACATCTCTCATGCTGCATTTTGACAAAGGGTTTTCCTATCTTAAAAAGGAATGAAAAATGTTCAAGAAATATTCTCTTGTTAGAAGCCTTCTAGCCTTTCTAATAGTTATTTTTGTAAAGACCAGCTAGCTACCCTCCAACTCTGAATTTTCCAGATTTTCTGTCTCTCAATCAAAGGAAAGAATAAACAAGATTTTAAATTGACAAGCATATCAAGTCCCTACACATCAAGGGACATTGAACTGTTACAAGACATAAAATGTATTTGAACAGCGTGACCAAATGCAGTCACATCTAGGATGTGACATGTCAATATTCATAAGCACTTGTGAAATCAGACATGGCTGTTTGAAGAAACATGGTACTTTTTGTTTGCAAGTGGCCCAGACATGCCAGTCCCAAAGGACAGCTTTTGCATGGCACAATGCTTCTGGATCAGCCTGCCATTTGTACAGCGAGAAAAGAATTTCTTGCTGGGAACTGAATCTGGGTGCTTGCAGAGAGGCCACATACTCCCAAAAGACAGGAAGAATTCTCAGGGCTGCTGTTTAAACTCTGTGAAAAAAGAACTCAGCAGGAAAGCTCTTTTGTGGAGCAACTTGTCACTTCAAACACAATGAACATTCTGCAACTCAGGTGAATAAGCTTGAAATCATCAGGACAAGTCATGACCCGACCCACCAAGAACTTACATGGTGCAAAACTAACCTGAGAGATCGGACTTCAGCAACGGTGCTTACTATTCCTTTGTCTAGGAGGCAAGGGAGCAACACAGCTATCGTCTTCTGACCTGCTGCTCCTTTAGAGGGGTCACACATTTTCACACAGACCTGGGAACAGGTGAGAATCAGTGCTGCAAACATGTACAAACCTCCCCATCAGATTATATTAAAGCACCTTCTCCTTCAGACAGAAGAAGTCAACAGCAACAGGACAAGCTGCTCATAGCCAAGCTCAGGCTCTGTAACAACTTCATCTTCCCTCCACAAGGTAATCAAGCCCAAAGAGTCATCCCTAAAAGGGGTTTAAACTACAATCCACTTCCAGAAAAGGCAAATTCAGAGCCTAGCAGGCCTTGACTGAATCTGGATGAACACATGAACCAAACAGCCTCTCAGCTGAAGGACAGTCTATCTCAGTCACAGGGACTCAACCATTCCACACAGAAGAGCAGAAAGTCCCAGACATGAACAGATTCTGCAATCGCAACATTTCACAACAACATTTTGGGACCAGATCCTCACGTGCAGCATTAAAATGTCATGCACTGTGAAGACTGTGATTTCAAATATAGCACTTTAGATTCACTGCCAGCAATGTGACTTTTTTAGATACTAACTAAACAAAATATCAAGTGATACATGTGTACTACACCAAAAAAAACCATGTCAGTAACAGTATAACAGAGAAGTCCATACACAATTACTCTGTTTCATACCAGTGACATTATCACCAGGCTTGGTCAATTAGACCAATCAGTCTTGGTAAACTGTTGAATTAAGTTTACATAAATTCCACCTCCAAATAAGGAAAAAACAATATTGGAGGCAAAACCCCACTGTTTATTATATACTTATTTTGCTTGTATAGACCTTAACTTGTACAGACTTGTATAGATTTTGCTTGTATACACCTATTACCCTCAATCAGCAGGACTTCACTAGCATCAATAAAGTACAGGGGAGTATGGGGTGATGCTTATTATGATTGCTTTCTAGGAGGCTGTTCAGTCTATTGGAACTGGATCTTACACTAGACATCCTCTGAAGACAACAGTCTATAGTAAATACACTCTATGGTCTCTCCTGACATAAAAATCGTACATATCTTGTCTACATGTGCATATGACAATATTGTAGAGTTTTACCTTGCTTAAAGTTTTTAGGGCCAGTTCTGCTGCCTTTCTCACAGTCTCCTAAAAACGAAGTCAACAAAAATTTCTGTTATTTTTATTCTTCTAGAATAATTAGTATTCATTAATAAGCATTAACACTAGAACAGACAAGGCTATCTTCATGTCTAATACTTAATAAAAAGTAGCAAAACCTTTAGAAGAAAGTATTAGAACATCATTAAAATAAATTCTGGCTTTGGTCCATCTGAGTATCCAGAATAATCAATACATTGACAGAGCTGAAACCTGGAAGGACCAGAAGTCTCTGACCTGATACACTCAGGTTCAGCACCATAAATCAGTTCAGCACACTAGCAGCCCATAATAAATGTTTCTATATTCAAAAGTTAAGCAAAGGGGTTTGTATCACTTGATATTTTTTATTCAGGAATTCTTTTAGATCAAGGAAAAATCTCAAATGATCTAGAATATGCACAGCAGGAACAAAATCCAACACTTCAAACATAAAGAGAATTTCCAAGGTGGCATGCAAATTTTACTTTCAAGGAGCATGAATTTCTAGTCTGCTTAATACTCAAAACTCCCATTGGCTTCAGGCTGACTTGTCAGAGAATCTCTGTTTAAACACCTCAGAGCTTGATTATTGTTTGTTCAAGATTCCTATTCAGTTCTCTGTTTCATTACCTTAATGTCATCTTGCACTCTGAACAGGACCTCCCAGATCTCTGGAAGCTTATCTATGATGTCATCCAAAGGTCTTCCTCTTAGTAAGTCATTTAGTGCCAGACAACTGCAAACAGGGAATTTTACTTCTTTCACACAGTGTTCTTACTTGATATAGGGGTATATATACAGATATGCTTATAAATATAAATAGTTTAGAAAAATGAGAACTGTTTCACACTCCTTACTTTCCTCAAACACTAAATCTACTCTGTCACAAGAATGTCTCCTTTAGCAGAGAAAAAAAAGCTCAGTTGTCCAGGTAAAACCTGAAACAAGTGACAGGATGTGAAAAAGGCAGCTGTGGTGCAAACTGCTATTGAAAATATTCCAGTGACAAAACTGCTTCAGTCTTTTCTTTAAGCATATGACAAGAAGAAACCAAAATAATATAAAGTATGGAATTGGAATTAAAATGGAGGTTTTCAATACAGCATAGCTACAAACCATAAAAAAGCAGTTTATTAAAAATGTCATCCTGCTGCCAAGTACACAATTGTCAGATTGGCAAGGTTTTCTAAAAGAAAGCATTATTTCAGATTCAAGGATAGGCAAGAACTAGTAACCAGAAAACTCATTCTTCAGAAAATGTTGCTTAGTATAAAGCTACATGCAATAAAAAATTTCAGGCAAATAGCTTCAAGATTGTATCATACTTCCAAGGGCAGGCTGCAAGGCTGGGCTCCATCCTGATGAAAGGATATGTCCCCCTTTCCTCCTCAGCTTCTTCAGCTCAACAAGTTTATGGTGAATAAGAGAAAAGAACCAAGTTCAAAGACAAATATAATACTTTTCCTAGCAATACCTGGATTCTCTGATCCTCCAAAGACTGCTGGTTAGGTTACTGATCAAATCCTCAAGAATTTCCTTCATGTACTTATCAACCTATAATCATAAAAAAGAAAAATCATGAAACAAGCACAGCTATGCATCCTTGTCCAGTACTCCGTAAAAAAAAGAGTCGTTTTGGACAATACAACCTGCTTTCAGCCACATCAGATGAACTAAAGCTTGCCAGTGCTGTGCAAACTTTCTCCAGCTGTGCTTTAGACATGCCTTTCTCTGCACTGCTCAAGTGCTTAACATTGTGAAAGATGCAACAAGAAAAGCCCCCTAAGGCATTTATCAGCTGAACTGTTAAAATGCAACACTAAGCATGTATTTGCTCAAGAAACACTTGTGCTTTGATGAGGGATCAGAATGAATGACTTCACGTTAAGACTAGCTTTCCTAGCAGAAAAAACTGCAAACCCAATTCCAAGACTTGCAGAACCAGAGCAAGGGCATCTTATGAAAATCACTTATTCCTGAAATAAACCTGGGAGGAAATGATGGAATACCCTCCAACCATGGGCTTCCTCCCACTTAAAAATTGAGGATCTATATTTAGATGCTCTTAATTTACGAAAGCATTTTAGAACATAAGAATTCTGAAAAGCTTCTCATAAGCAGTATCAAAGCAATATCAAAGTGGAAGGACCTCATTTTAAGTAAATCATAAATTCTAATGCTGGTTGCACAAACAAGGTCTGCAATATCCTTTCACATATGAGAGACAGAGTAAAATCTCTGCACAAGCTCAAAGCTCATCCATGGATTCAAACATCTCATTTTCAGTGCAATACCCCACCCCTTTCTGCACTACCCCATCTTTCAGAGAATGCATCTGTCCCATGAGGATCCCCAGTCTACTGAAGGTTGGCAGCAAAGCCCCACGCCACAGTTTGCTGATCACTCACCATCGACTTGTCAGTGACCAACGCATTCCAAATGCTGGTCATTGCCTGTCGAATGCCCAGGTTGGGGTCAAACTGGTAACGGTAGAGCCGGGGAAGAAGCTGGGGCAAAAATGGAGCCAGCTGCTCCCCAGCCTTGGCAGCTATCACATTGAAACCAAAAGCTGCTCCCTGAAATGACAACAAAATAGTATTTGTTGAAATATTGTTCACTCACTCAGTTATCACTCGTGGGCACACCACAGTCAGAGGCAAAACTGACTGACATGGTTCAGATTTAGACCAAATCAAAAGGTCTAGAATGGTATGAGAATTAGCCCATCCTCACTGCTACAGTACCACAGTGATCTCAAGTATACAGTCACACTCAGCAGATAACATACTACTTCAAAACTTTCTTCCAAAGTACTTTATTTCAAGGTACTGATTAATCTCATTCGCAGAAGTAGTACTGGTGAATTAAAACTATGAAGATTTAAATACATTCTTCCAAAACAGATTCTTTATTGGCAAAACTGGTGAGGGTGGGCCACTGCTTCCTTACAACTTTGCTGATTTAGAAGAATTAGAATAATTTAGGAACTGAAAAACTAAAAAAAAAAAATAACTCCACCTTATTTCTAAACCCTGAAATTTCTGGAGATTATATTTTGCATCTGTCCATATTTACTTTAAGCTTAGAAATCGTCATAGAGGAATACTTTTCTCCAACACTGTCCATTCCACTGTCACTTCTAATACAGTGGAAATTATGCTTGCCTGTGAAGTCCCATGGGATTTTGGCAGGATAGCCCAAGAAGAAATTACTCAATGAAGGCAGTGTAGTGACTGTCTCTAATGCATGTTTTCTGATTTGCAGTGTCAAAAGCTGCCACTCAAAACCCCACACTAGGGATTTCACAGGACAGGATGTGTTGTTTGGGTTTATCTAGAAAACAGCAATAGACACATTTTCAGTTAGGACCACTGCCATGAAAGCAAGAAGTTGCAGAAAGTGTAAGCAAAAGCAAGGCATCACTTCCAAGGCCCTGAACAACATGCTGTGTTTAGCTCTTGTGAGGGGTTTAGAGCACAGATTTCCAGATGTCCCCTTCAACTTAAAAGATTCTGCAAATACTTCAAATGTCAAAGCTCAACCCACACCTTCTGAGTAGATTTTCTTGATTCATCCTGGCTGGAGAAATTCCACAAGGGTCAGGAACCTAATTATGCTCCTGTGCTTTTGAAGTTACAGCACTGAGGGAGTTCTTGAGATATGTGCTGAATTGAAAAACTCTGGATGAGAGTTAAAGCTGGGACTTGTTTTTTTGCACTAAGTGGTGCTGTCAAGACTCAAAACAAGTTCTTCCATGCTTCTGTAAAGCCAGTTAAGAATCCCACATGAAAGCTCTGAATAGTACATCTAAATCTTCAAACTTATGATGCTCCTTTTTTCACCTGGAAGTGGATCCAATAGTATTCTGGCTTTGCTAAAGCTTTAAAATACCAAAACTTGAGTTAAAAAATGGATACTTTTGACATCAGTGCTTTTTAGCAACTTGCTGATGACTTTTTGCTCTGCCTCCTTAGATAACAAAGATCACTTTCTTTGACATTCAAAAATTCATCCAATTTTCAAAATACTATCACGGTTTGAACACATTAAGGACTGTCTTTCTAAGCACACTCAAAAAACCAAAAGGATGTCAGTTGATTCATAAGGGAATGCAGAATTATATGAACATTCTGATACCAAAATATTGTTGCAAGAATTTCAAGTAATCCTGAATTTTTTCTCAGCCTGCTAAATTTGCCTTGGACTGATACCAAAGCATCAACACCCTCTACATGCAGCTATTCACAAAACCAGGAATAAAAAAATGGATTTTTGCTTCTGGAGCTCACAGTGAGAATGAAGTTGTATGAAAGCAGAGCATTACCTTCCGAGAATTCCACATGGCATGATGGTTGGCCAGATTCATGAATTTGTACACCAGGTCTGGCTGATTGAGGTCACTAGCCAGTGAACAAAGCTCCTTGTAGGTAGAAAGACCTTGACTTTGAAAAGCAGAAGGGAAATCAGTGTTACTATGCTACAACAACACCTAAAGCTATTTTCAATTCACATCCTAAAGCAGGCAGACAAAGTGGAGTAGTACACCTGTATACACAGAAATAGTTACGGTAACTTAGACAACAAGGAATAAAAGGTCAGGAAGGAGATTTTTTTTAGGGATTCTGTTTCAGTACTGACTATCTTTTTGTCAGAGACTATCAGTAAACTTACCCATCCGGGGTTTTACTCAGACCTCCCTGAAATACCACAGTTTCTCCAGTCATCTCGTGTTTGGCTCTGACAGAAAAGAGGTCCAGTATTAGTGTTAACAAATTCTACTGCTGAATACACTACACACTATAGAACAGGTAATTTTGCTTTATTACCTCAAGAACTTCACTTTTTTTTCAGCTCCAATCCCACAAAAAACATACAGGTGTGCAAAGCTACACATGCTGCAAAGAATGTCATTAACCTGTATCACATGTAATGTTAAGGATACAACACAGCAAGTGAAAGTTTCGCTGTGCAAAGGCAGAAGGTCAAAATACTGAATGATGACTTTTTAGTTCTGTCCAGACATAAGCCATATAATGGACAGCAAATCTCTACTTCAAAACAAAAAAAACCCATTACCATTCATCTTATGTCTTCCTGCTTACCACCACTGAATCCCTACACTCCAAGCCTAGGTTTTTATCATCCAGTGGCCAAACCTACACCAGGTTAGACAGGAGAAATCTATTAAAGAGCATTTCAAATACTGACCAACATGTTGTCTAGCCACGAGTCTTGTAAGAACAGCATTTTTCATACTAAAGCTGACAAGTGACCATTAACAACACTTCTTAGCAAAAGGTGCTTTCCAGCACAAGCAAGTCACCACTTCTGCAACATTCACAATGTGCAGAGTTGTTGCAAGTGGTCATTGTTCTCTGCAATTACACGATGCAGTAAGCAGTAAATCTAACCAAATCCCAACTCATTTGAACTGCTTGAATCAGGATTGACATATTATTTTGAAGTTTTGTTGAATGAAACAAAACCAGAACAACTTCAGTCACAAAATACTCTAAGTTGATTTAAGAAATCTCTCAGTTTGACTCTCTGTGAATGGACATTGGCTTGTCCTTGGCCCCAAAACATCTCCTTCCATACAAAAAAGGGGAACATTTTTATTCCCACCAGACACATAACTCAGAATACTCTCTCACTGTATTCTGAGTTCACTGTACCTTTTCCCAGTCATAAGGGTATCAACGAGTGTAGTGACTAGCTCTTGCTGGTCATGTTCACTTCCTAGTTCATATATCAGCCCAAGACCTTTTGAAGCAACATCTTGACTAAGCTCTGCAAGAGATTTTACCAAACAAAATTCAAGATAAGCATGTAACTAAGCAGTACACAAATTTCAAAAGTAAGGTTCAACCAAAATCAGGATGTAGCAAACACAGCTCTGTGCTGCACTTCAAGCTCTCCATTTAAGTGCAAATCTAGACTGCCATGACACAATAACTTTGCATTCTGAAGCTGCAATTTGTTCTGAAGGCCTAAACCCCTTCAAACTAGGTGACATCTTCACGTAAGTATTGTTACTGCAAGTTTTGAAACAGCAGAAAGAATTCCAAGAGCCACAGGTATTCTGACATGCAAGTTGCGCCTGAAAACATTCATGGTAATACTCTCTTCAGCTTCAGTGAGCTGTGCATAGGCTGCTGGACATCATTCCCTCCGCTAGCTGCCATGGGTGGAGCTGTAAGCCAAAAGGTGCTAGCTTGAAGAGGTCTCAGAGTTTCTGTCCATGCAGAACTCTGTGATGAGTCAAGTGACAATGAATACATCCTGCTGCCCAGAACAAAGCAGTAGTAACTTCACTTCTATTACTACAGCCTAAAGGGGCAAATGCAGTGTGCTTGCAAGCCAAAGGCACAAAAAAGCTGTGTTTCTTATCTCTGCACATGATGCCTAGAAAATAAATCATTCCTATTAACATAAGAAATGGGAAGTTTCTACAGTCATCTTTCAACGCTGACTGAGTATAGTTGACTTTCTGCCTCTTGAAAGATTCCCTCCAGTCTGCTGAATGTCCACAAAAAGACACAACCCTTTAAGATACAACAGTACTTACCATCACTATCTGATAGAATTGAAACAAATGCACTTTGAATATCCTTGAGATGAGACTGTAAGACGAGAAAAAAGGACATTATTTTGAATCCTTCCTTTGGTCTCCAGGCAAGTTTCTAAAACATAAACAGAGGCTACCGTACCAATGGAGTTGCCCCTTTGAGCTACGCTTATGACATGAACTGCCCTTCTTTCCAGACAGGCAAGTACAGCCTGACTGGCATTCACAGAAGATAACAGTTCATTGTCCAGCCCACAATGTACACACAGCATGCCATTAGTAAACCCATATTTTATTTTTCTTGTTTAATACAAGGCAGCAATGCTTCATAAATCTGACTTGCAGCCAGATGGGGGTATTTTCATCCCCAAACTAGTGAGTTTTGCCACCTTCCTACAAGGGAGATACACTGTTTGAATGAGTGCAATATGTGGCAATGTTTTATATATAAAAGCTTACATTTGCTAAGCAGCTTGTCCCAAAGCTCTTTATCAATTCCTGGAGAGTACAAAATGGTTACTTGGTCCCATCACAGTCCACAGTACCTCTATGCAGATAGAGGACATTTTGGTTGGGAATGTTTTATTTTGTCCTTGTATAGGACTTCTCACATTCTCTCATTACAGACAAGCACTTTAACTTTAAGGTTCATAAAGAATACCCAAAATACAGTACATGAAGCACATTGTAACTGCTCCTAGGTACCAAGATAAACATTGTGAAACAAGTTCTGTTCTCCTTCTTCTTCCCCTCCTAGACCTCTCTTAAAAAATTTCCCAATATAAATCCTAAACACTATACAGATACCAAAGTCTTCCTCCCAAGACAAGATGTAGTGCTACTTCATCTTACAACAGCTGTTTACGTTGAGTTTACTCTGATTTGGATGCAAGTTAGATGTTCACAAAGGTGACAAACACCCTTGCTCATCTGTCAGATAGTCTGTTCCTCTAGAAACAAAAGATAGCCCATGTCCCAAAAAGCCTTCTGTAAAGACTGTACCAGCACAGTAGAAAAGAGGCAGTAGAAGCGAAGGGGAAGGAAGGGACAGAAACAAGGTGAGAAGCAAAAACAGGGACAAGGAGCCAGTGATAGGAAAAGGCATATTTCTTACCTTAATTGC
Source organism: Cettia cetti (assembly GCA_013401135.1). Taxonomy (NCBI): domain Eukaryota; kingdom Metazoa; phylum Chordata; class Aves; order Passeriformes; family Sylviidae; genus Cettia; species Cettia cetti. Next base: position 40,532 of record VZUI01060376.1, on the reverse strand, counting down.
TTTGTGGGTGCTCAGCTTCTTCACTAATGACAGAAGCCAAATGCAAGCTGCCTGCCTCACGTGTGGGTTGGGACTGATGATGTGCTTGTTCAAAATAAGGTCTAGGACCCAGGGCACCACATCATTCACTTTTAAATCTATATGAAAAAAATAAAGGTGGGGGGGAGGAACTTTGAGAACAGTCATGACCCATTTAAATGAAAATAATGAAAAACTAATGAACTCAAGAGTACTCAGATGACACTTCAATCTCTGCTTATTTAGTAAGTCACTGGAGTCACTGGGTCACTGGGAAAGTAATAATAGTAGAATAAATAACAGAAATACAGAATCCTCATAAACCTTCATGAACATGTTTCAGAGCCTGTGGCCAAGAAGAGGTACCATTCATATTGCCTAAGAGAAGCAAAACTTATTTTTTTTGTTAGGACTCGTAGTTTCTGGAGCAATGGCAAGGTCCAATTTCTACCACATGCTCAGCTTTGTGTGCACTACACATCTAAGACCACTCTCACAAAATTAAAACATGTGTTTGCAGGTCTGAGACTGATATTTACAGTTGCTTGATTTGAAGTTAGCCTTTTGCCACACTTGTATTTCAATGGGTACAGAATCTTAGTCCTTAAATAGAATTTCTGTATTTACTGCACATAAATTACACTTATTGTATCACTTGAAGTTCTTGGAAAACACTTGCAATTTGATTTTACAACCCTATTTTCCTGTCCAGGCTTCAAAGTGGTATTTTAAAAGATTTGTACATTAAAAACCCCAAACTAACTCAACATAGCAAACAAAGAATAAAAATAAAAAAAAACCCAAAAAAACAAACAAATACAGAGTCAAGTAGCAATGAATTACATAAGAAGCTATTTAAACAGCTCATGAATAAAGTCTTCTGCTCTCTGAGCAGATGGACATGAAGAGGTAAAACAACCTGTATATAACCACAAACACAAAACTTCTCTTGCATGTTCTGTTATAAACCAAACACCACAGAAATGTAGCTTGGTGTGTTAGTCCAGACATTTCCCAACCCAGCCCCCGCATTAGGAAGGCCTACCTGAAGGAGGGATATATTCCTCCTCTGTGACCATCCATGCATCCCGTGCAGCCACTGAGCTGGTTCCAACAGCAGCATTGGTAATAGCTTCACCAACAGTGAACTGCAGCTCTATCTGTTTGGCCTGAAAAAACACATCACTGACAGTATTAACTAAGCACACACCAAAACTTCTGGCACTTAATCCACAAAACCCCAGTCTCTTTCCCAGTCCCAATGTTCACCACAGTAAGATCAGTAAAATAACTCTTCTGGTGAGCTTCTGAGACTATGTGGAACCTCAGACCCACTGAAGCTGATGGAAAATGAGGCAACACAAACTGTCTGAATTGAATGATAAAAGCTAAAATTTCTACATTTTTTTAAAGCATACCTTTGACAAAGTATTTACTAGTCTCTGCAGAAGCTCAACTTGGTGAAAAGAAAGAATTCAATTATATGAAAATAAAAGAAAATCAAAATGATGTGATAGTGATTAGTGAAAATTACTATGGCTTTACTGTAATAGGGACTCTCCTGTAATTCCATCCAGAAGCTGAACTCTTACAAGATGCAGAAACCTGTTTTTCACATTAAAAGAATCAGATGGTACTTGTTTTGCTTTCCTGTCCTTACACTATTCTCTGAGCCTTCAGGAACAGGATATGCCACTTTCTTGTCTGTACTCATGATGAATTCTATGTTGTAAGAAATAGTTTCCATAACCACTAAGTACATTCTTGATTGCTTTCCTTATGCTCCAGAAGCACAAAATGCTCAGGCTCTTGAAGAATTAAGCCCTTAGTTTCCTGCAATCTAAGATAAATAGTTTTTTTCAAGTATATCTTTCATAAAGAAAGTTGTAATGTCCCCATGCACTTACAGAAGAAAAACATGGCACACAGAAACACCTTTTGATGTTTCAGTACACAGTATTCTCAGTATTCTTATTATTCTAAGTATAGTGATAGGACAAGTGGTTAATGGCTTCAAACTAAGAGTAGGCTTAGATGACCTATTAGGAATAAATTCCTCACTGTGAAGGTGGTGAGGCACTGGAAGAGGTCACCCATAAATACCCCAACCTTGACAGTGTTCAACGACAGGCTGGATTGGGCTCTGAGCAACTTGGAAGTGTCTCTGCCCACAGCAGAGGAGTTGGAACTAGATCATCTTTTAGGTCCCTTCCAACCCAAACCTTTCTATAACTCTATGGTTCTTGCTTGTTTGATCACATCAGAATTGGATGACTCAGCAAAGCATGCCTGTCTGACACTCAACAGCCACTTCTACAAAGCAGAATCCTATGTCAGTATCAGCAAGAAAGAAACGTAAAACAAGCTGGAAATGAAGGACACTAAAAAACTCTTTTTACTTAATTTTGTTATCTGGCATATTGCAATATGTAAGAAGCTCTGAAGTATCGTGAAAGAATGTAGTACACTTCAATGATGCATTTAGATGAACAAAAGCTATATATACCCATAAACATCTAATTCAAGTGAGTTGTATTAGCTGACGTAGCTCAGAGGTATTTATATTACCTATTTTCAGGGTACTCTTGAAGGCCAAAGTACAGGCTTAAGGTTTCATTAATATAAGCTCTGGACATTTTAGTCCAGTGTACAAAAAAAAAAATCCATAAGCAGGGAATGAATATTTGTCTTAGACTGAGGCAGAGACCTGCACTAGCAAGTTTTTAAACTGTGGCATAAAACCTTCTACCAGGTCCAAGTCTATCTCTGCTCTCTATTTCAAGGCAGTTTCAAAAAACCCAGAGGCACTACTACAATTTACAATTCTGTAAATCTGGCTCTAGAGTACATAAAAAAGCATCCAAAGAAAAATACTCACTGTAGTATAAAGGATAATAGATTGATAGTGTCTCACCTCCACAGAATCCATTAAACCCTGCAGCAGCAGCTTCTGGTGGGGAAAATCTTCATCTCCCACTGGCAAGTAACCTAATGTTTGTATTGCTCGTTCCTTCATCTTAAGTAAAATAAAAAAATAACACCATCATATAACCTCCCTGTAAGTCCAGAAGATGCACTTTAAACCCACTATTTCTCAGCCTTGCTGAAGTTTCACTCAAGGTATCAGATGTAAACAAAAGCGGCTTATTAGATCAATCATTGCATCTCTTTTCCAAAGTAAATCAGAACAAATGTCCTATTACCTTTGAGGATTATGTGCAAGTAAAAGAAGTTATTCCATTTTTCTTTAATTAAAATTAAGACCATTCACATTTTCATCTCTTAAGTCCCTAGTTGTGACTATAGAAAGTACAAGTGATAAGTGCTAAACAACATTACAAAGACCCTGACCCTACCTAAGTCAATAAAAAGCCTAGAAGTTTTAAAAAATGAGGCTGAGTTTGGCAGGTAATATATACACCTAGAGAGTATTCAATAAATGAACCGGAATCATAAGAACATTACAAAAATCTTGCCTTATTTGTTTCCTTGCTGGAAGGGATTCGGGCCAGTAAGTTTTCAACAAGCTGCAGCTTTGTAAATCCTGTTCCTTCATTGGGGATAGGCAAAGGGCCATTCCTGCCTATCTCTCCAAGAGCCATACAAGCACCCACCACAAGGAAGGGAGAGGTACTGTCCAGAAAAGAACCTACAGAGAAAAGCAAACCAGGATGACTCAGATTTTGTATTATTATTATCATCATTCTTATTATTATTTAGCAGTGGGCAAGCACTTATATTTTACCCATGCAAGAAGCAAAGCATTAATCTCCTCTACAGCTGGTTGGAAGTGTTATGTTAGAAAAAAATAGAAGAGGAAGGAGACATAGAGAAGAATCTAGGCAACGACACGACTCCTGATTGTGCTGTATTGGTCTGCAAGTTACAAGTCCATCTAGGTCTTGTTGAAATGTCCATGCATCTAATCAGATTACATTCTTACAGGCTGTAAATTCTATCACAAAAATTCAGCTCAAGATTACACTATCCATGGGCTGAGTATATCAGAAAAATCCTCAGCCTGGGGTGGACTAAAAAAGCCAACTGTTACATGCAGCAAAGTCTTAGGCAGGAAGTTACCTATTGTCTCTGTTGTCGACTTTATAAGTTGCTCTCGTTCCGGCATGATTGAAGTGTTTGGTTGTTCTATGTCATGTAGCTCCATTGTTCTGATTTTCCCTTTGGCCAAGTACCTTCCTACTGTAAATCCCAAAGCCAACAAGGATCCATGTTGGACCTCCGGGCTCTATAGACAACACCAACAGTACAAAAAAATCTCATTTTCAAAGTAAGTAACACTTTACACAAAGCACTGATTTTAAAACACATATGAACAAGCCAGATCAGAAGGCACCCTGAAGAGCTCTAACACAGTAAGACAGAGTTTGATATTTTTAGTGCTCTCTGATGAATGGAGTTCTTTAAGATTAATTAATTAATTAATTTCAGATTAATTAACAAAACTTAAAAGAGATCTAGGAGGACAGATTAGGAAATTACCACCAGCACTCATTCCTAAAGCTACCCTTTGGTAGCTAGACTTAAAAAAACCTTAAAATCCATTTTCTCCACTTAAAAACCAGACATGCTAAGACTAAGGGGACAAAATGTATTCTTTGGTAAAAAGCAGTAGAGGACAATTGCTCTACATTTGCATGGCTAAGAATGAGAACGCAACTGGCCTATGTTGAAGGCAATGACTCTACAGTTTGGCAGGCCACAAATTGTGTAAACCTAATTAATATAATCAAATGTCAAGAACATAATTTCTCCAAAGCTGATTTGGTGCTGGAACTATTCAATGACTGTTTTTATTCCTGCGACTGAATTCTAGCAAGAGGAGAGACAAGGCTATGACACTCAAATGCTACCTAACTGAAAAGAAAACAAGAAAGGGAAGGGTGCAAGGTCTTAAGCTTAGATTAATTCATAGCTCTTGTTTTTTAACACCATATATGTTGCACCAGTGCAATTGTGCTGCCAGAATGTGATCCTCAACCTAGCCTGGTCACCACTGACTGTTCCTTGACATGGTCTCACTGCAGCAAAGCCAGCAGAAGACAGATCCTTTTCCCATCTCCACTTCAGTTATCCATTCACACTGCAGTCCTTACTGAGAAAGTAGAATAACCACCCCCCACCAGCTGTACAAATTCAAGTGGTTTTGTACAGTAGCAGCAGGTCAGAGCTCTACCTGACTCAGACTCACGAAGGCATGGGAACACCCTGCTTTTTTTTACTCTCAGAAGTTCACATGGGTGAGTGGGGCTGAAAGCAGCACTGGGGGATTGGGACCCATCTATACTGGCTTCATGACTGCAGGAGCTGCGCCCTACACAAAACTGAGCAACAACACAGTTTTGGCTCACAGGCAGAGCTTTCACAGATTCAAAACAAATCATGTTTGTTAACTGTAACATAAAGCAATCAGCACTTTTTGTCAGCCTGTTACCTGCAATGTGAAATTGTGGCCCTTTAAGTCCTTTAGAGAGACTGATACAAAACCATTTTGGGGAAACAGAACCTAGAAATGCTACTCCTTTCCCTCCCACGCATTCAAGACACACCAGCACAGAAACCAGACCAATTTATTTTCAGGACTCCTTTTCCACGCTCGTAGTGGCAAAATGGAGAAAGAAGCCTAAGAGGAAGCAAAAGGAGCTGCTGGAAAAGGGAAGGCAGGCAGACCCAGAATGTAAAGACACAGCTGTGGAGGGCTGCTGAGCAGTCCATGTGGGGCAACAGGAAAGAAGGCCCAGCCCTAACATAGCACAAGGTCATGAGGTAGCAAGGACCTGGGGGGGGCAACTATGGCTCAGGAGGGTTTGAATTGAACATTTAACAAGTTCAAAATTTCCTTGATTATGTGGGTTGCTCAGGAATAAGGAACTGGTAAACACTTTCAGGTAGGTAATGTGATGCATTACCACTCAATGGGATGTGGCTATTTAGCTGGCTAAAACTGGTTAAACACATGAAGGTGCTTTGCTTGGGACATGCCACCATGAAATCCTCCTACTGACTTTTACAGTTACATGGATTAATTTATTTAAAGATCTGTTGCACTCACCTACAACAAAAATCCCTTCTCACCATCCAACTGAAAGTCAGTTCGTTAATTTTACACCCAGATTAAGGTAAATACATCCTAGACACATGGTGAGATTAAAATATCCTATCAGTTATATGACATGAGAAAAAAACAAGAAGCAGACAAAGGAAGGTAGTTACATGGTTGTCTTTTGTCATCTTGATCAGCTGCTCCAAGGACGCCCTAAGTTCATCTCCAGACATGGTAGATAGCACTACAGAATAAAACAGAGCTGCAAGCTCACGCATTTCCTCTTTGTTGGTGTTCATCAGGTTCTGTATGAGTTTAAAAAAAAACAAACCATGAAATATGGAAGCAGCTTCTTACTCAGTCTGTTCATAAAGAGCTTCAATATACAAAGACAGCTGTCATGAAGATACATAAATAGCTCTTACTTTTGAAAGCACTCTTAAACCAACAGCATTACCGCTTAATAAGAAAGCAGGCCCTCAATTCAACAAATCATTCATTGCATACTGAAGCTTTTGGAGAAAGAAGACCACTAGCCACAAGAGGTCCCAGTTCTATGTCAAAACCTGGAGATCAAATTCTTGGCCAAATTGTCTTCAGCTAAGAGCTTCCAGGTTTTGCATTCATGCTGTTCTAAAAAACCCCACACCCTAAACCACTACTTTCCCTGAGCTGCTAGAGGTTTTCATATCCTTCTTATTAATCAAAGGGGGAAAAAACCCTCAAGAGGGTCAACCATTCAAATCCAACCATGACAAAAAAAAAAAAAAACTGTCCAGGAAATCACAGTTCTCAAAGCAAAATTACCCAATTTGTACCTGAAATCTTGTATTGTCTAAATAAGTTATTAAAATTTGAATTTTGGAAGCTTTGGGTACTTTTGTTATCACATAATGTTACCTCTACCAGCAATTTGATGTATAATGCAACACATTCCCAAAAAATTCATACCCAAATCTTTGAGTGCCTTGGGCCACCATAAAGAAACCAAAATGAGCACGCAAGCAAACAAACAAGAAATGATCTGCCAGGGTCATGAAATGTAATGCTAACTTCAACCTAGTATCAGATGACATATCTGACTTCTAACACACTCCTCAACCTATTTGTTTCACTTGGCAAGGCAAAAACACATGAAATATGATTTACAACACTATTTCTGAAACTCTGTACTACCAATAACTACCCCTAGAAGCTTAATTGTGCAAACAGACACTAGGCCAAAGACAAGAGTTTTCTACAAACAATGAGGAATACTGAAAAGGGGATTGGTTTTAGGTATTCTCCTGTGCAGCTCATAACTGCATGTAAGTGTGAAGTGATGACCTGCATACAGTGAAATGCAGCACAGTTATCACCAGGAGAAACTATTAGAACACATTCTAATGTTTTTTAACCTTGGCTAAGTATTTGTTTGTGCCAGATTGCCCCAGTAAAAGCAATGGCAACCCCTAAGACCTTCAAAAATCCTAGATGTTTAAGGCAAATCATGAAAGAGCAAAGAGTTGCCTAAGAAAAGTATCTGGGGAAAGTAAAATTCTCTTTGGCTTATTCCCAAGCAGACTCCAGTGTACAGGGTTTTTTTTTGTCTGGGGCTAATAAATAGAAAAAAAAAATCTCCATAGAAAGGTCTCTAAAACAACTAGGGATGGAACTAATCTCTCATCTCCTAGGAAGTTATTCACATCTTCCCACTGCAACATTCACACTGTCAAAAATGTGCCAAATTTTGTCTTCAGTTTTCTTCTGCAGAGAAAGATGACTGTATCAACACGATAGAAGAGTATCTAGAACATGTAAGCGAAGGAACAAAAACAGTAATACAAAAGAATCAAAAAATAATTTCCTCCATTCTGGCACAAACAACATTTTATCAACTGTTGACTGTGAGCAGAAATACCAGACTTCAAATCAAGTGCATATCTGGAAATAATATTCTATTTTAACATGGAAAATGTGCCAGATTTTGCTAATGCCAAATTCCATCCACCCCCCCCCCAACCCCCCCAAAAAAGGGCTTTCACAATACCTTAATCCAATCTATTTTGTCTACAAATCTGGTGGCTAGTTTTTCTGGATACACTGAAACAACTTCTAGAAGACAGTACATGACTGGCAAACCTAAACAATAATTAAAGAACCACGTTATTAAACAACTCCAGTATTTACAACAATGTAACATTCAGGGCTAAAAAGAGGTAAAGAAGTATCAGGCATTTCAAGCATTTATTTGTAATTCACTAGGAATAACAAAGAATACAGAATAATAGGCTATGATGTTTCTCAGAAATATTAGGGAAACTAATAAAAGCAAACACTCCAGTAGCAACTTGTTCAAAATGCATTCAAATGTTTTAGACTACAGTTGTGGCAGAAAGGCTATTATCAGAGTGAGAAAGACACAGCATTCACTGGTGAGGAATATGTTATATACAATGGCTTCACAATTTTACACTATTATGTCAGCTGATGCTGCAATTTTACAGCCATGCTTTCTCCCACCTACAAAATAGCATGGAAGAAAACAAGTTCAAACTATATAGTATATAGTCTGTTTTTCAACTCTGTGATTGCTGAAGTCAAGCTCAAAGCACAAGACAACACATTTCTAGTAAGAGAAGACATTTATTTCTTCAGGATACTGCTGCACACAGCTTCTTACCTCCAACACCAGCTAAGAGCTGCTGAAGAAGGCCAATATATATATGTACAGGGTTGGTTTCTGCATTTTTTGAAGTGGAGGAGGAAGAAGAGAAAGATATGTGGTTGCCAGACATGAGGTTTCTTATGTAACGTCCAATGGCTGGAGCATGATCTTGCATATCTGCCAAGCTCTGTGAGGTTGGCACCACACCAGCACTGTGAGCAAGACACATCCGCAGATAGAGAACTATCTAAGTAGAGAAGATAAAAACACAGGATCCTGAATGCATAAGCAGTTGAAAAACCATGAAGACAAAAGAGCAGAGAATACGTTGTATTAAATGTAACCAAAATAGTTTTTTCTTTTATCAAATATAGACAAGAGTTAGTATAGAGACAGGAACAAATGTAACTAACCTTAGGACCACTTTCTACAATAGCCCTGACAACCTGACATAATTCTCTAAAGATTAAATCATATGCAGACTTTTTGTTTATCATCAGCTGATGAAACTCCCTGCAGGGAGTTTAGCCTGTACCCTATACCAATTTGGCATGTGTACAAATGCAATCTAACACATTGCTAATACAGATCTTGCTTCCCATCTCTGTTTGTGTCTACAGATCACTGACGCCCGGGATTGTGTTAGAAAAAGAGCCCCAAGGAGCATAACGGGACCTCTGCACAGGACTGCCTGTCTGACACCTAATGCTACTCCGTTAGAGATGCTGCAGAAAGCAAGTGGAGCAACCCTCTCGTGAACATTCCTCCCAAATCCCCCATGAAAATCTTGTTCAGACTGCTGTTTAAGGACAAAGGATGGAGAGTTAATCCCAACATCTGTTTCAAAGAATTTTAGAATGTAGGGTGACCTATGATACCTGTTAGCTTCTTATGCTGTCCTCTAGATAAATAGTGGTACACATATCTGAGGAATTAAAATCAGACAATTACCTCTCCAAATGTGGCAGGATTAAAAGGCAAAGCTGCAGTTCCAGTCATATATTTAGCTGGAGTTTTCATTCGGTGAGTGGCCTAAACAACAGAATATATTAAGAACGGAACATTCAGACCCATAATAGCAGAGATGTTGGAAAGCTCAGTGAAATTTTGCTGATGTGACTGTGTTAATCCTCCACTTAGCAACTGAAAACATGTAACAGTTCCGTAATAAAAAGAGCACAGTGCACTTTGGGCACAGGGCACAGTGGTAATAGCCAGGTCGATCTACTGTACATCAATTTGGAAAGTTGAAACTCTGAATGCATGAGAGGGAATAGCAGGGGAGGCTGAAGGAGTACAACATACTTTCTTCCTTTCAGGAAACAAAGAAGCACTTTAGAATTTAAAAGTAAAGTACCTCATGAACTTCCAAACTCTGAGCCTTCCCCCTGGCAGGCAGCCAGAATGCTTTAAAATGGCAGCTCTGCCTGGAGAGGCTGCAGCAGCAAGACTTCTTTTTTCCATTGGGAGATGGGTGCCCTGTGCTGTGCCAGCCAAGCCCAGGGAGCCTCTCAGACTGAGAGACTCAAAGGGAATCTGGAAGGCTGTAGCAGCAAGTGAGCAACTTCTTTCCATGTAATGTTACCTTTGACAAGCAGGAATATGGCAGCAGAAAAACATCGAAACAGGAGGTTTTAACTGACCCCCACTGCAAATGTTGCAGAAAAGCAACGTGTATATATTAAACAGACAACATGTATATATTAAACAGACAAGTGGTAGGGCTTGATTCAGTCAGGCAGCCTTGTAACTGCGTAAACACACAAGGTAATTGCATAAGACAACAGATCCTCACTCCCCTTAACATGCTGTGATCTTTTGCAATGTTAATTTCAATGACATACAGGATTATTGAGAAAACCTGATTCAGTAAACAGACAGTGAGTCCTCTGAGGAATGGTTTCCCACCCACACCCAGTAGACTGGGTCCTACTCTTTCAGGTATGTTTTTCTTTCGGAAGGAAAAAAGGATTATGCTAAATCATGCAGTCATTTTTCATCTCAGCCAGCTGTGCCAAGCAACGCATATAGACTTCTCAAACATCTCCAGAGGTCATAGATTATTGCTAGTATGTGAAAAATCACACTTTGAGATAACTAAACAAATAATTATACCTCTAGGATTTTTTAATACACCTTAGGACACATAAAGAAGATCTGAAAAGTGCTCGAAAAAAGTTTCAATTTCCCCCCTGATTGAGGCACTCTTGCTTTTATCATTAGTGATAAACTACACTGATCCATAATTATTCTGTGATATCATAAATGTTAAGGAAAATTTTTAGACTAACTTCAGGGGGACAGAATTTAAGAATGTTATCTAAAACTCAATCTTGGTTTCTTCATTTTTTATATCTACTTAAATAGGATTCTGGACAAAAAGCAAGTTTTCTCACAGAACTTCAAATACTTCAGAGTATTTGCAGGGTACAACACCATCAGAGCAGACATTTCACAAGCAATCCTTCAGGTGTAAGAGTTCTGCTATCACAGGTCTTTTGCAAAATCACACGTGCTTCAACATTACATACTTCTGACATTTTTTTAAAAGTAGGCTACCACAGGAATAAATATTGTCAGTGACTCTCCACATCTCCTTTACCGCTTATAAGCCTAGTATAGCTATTATACAGAGTGTGTAACAGATTATATTTTAGCACTTTTCTAGATGAGCTCTCAGTACAAACAGTTGTGAGTAAACTGAGCGGCACAATTTATGGTGCATCATTCCACTAAACTTGTGAAAGGCCATTTACAGGGCAATTATTCCCCAAATTGCAATGAAGATGTATAATTAAGCCTTTAAGTCCACAAATCAGACTTCTTCCCTTGTCCTAGTATCTCCTTTCCCAGTCTAGGATTTTTTTTTTTTTGTCTATGTACATTATTGTTCACTGGGCCAAATAAAAAGTAGTCTTGCTCTTTCAGGAACACTGTTTGTGAGACATGCTGGATTATAAGCCTTGAAAACTGGATTCCTCATTCCACATATCATCTGCAGAAATTTCAAGAAAGCAACACATTCCCTTTGTTAAACGATCTGCCTCACTACTTAACACTTGGATCTCTTCCAATTGCTGCCAGCAGAAAGCGATGACAAGTGGTAATCTTAGCAATGAAATACTATGTGTGGTCCTTACTTTAATTTTCACTAACTTTATTCCTTGGGGCAGCTGTAGTAAACAAACACAGAGAAGGCAAGACCATACTTAACCCATGTCAGAGCATCGTGCATCTATGTCATTTACTGTGACAGAAGCACTGTACCTTGTCTTGAATGTAATAGACCATTTCAGGGAAGGAAGGCATCTGCTTCCCAGAACTCTCCTTTTCATTTTTTCCAGAAAATGTTCTCAGTACCCGCTGGGCTTCACCATGTACCTCCTCCCGCCTTTCAGAAGAAAAGGTGAGAAACAGACATTATTTGCACAGAACAAACAACCTTTAATGAGCAGTAAGATACATTGGGAAGCTGGGAGAGAGAGAACAGTTTTTAAATGAGATGTGGGGTGTTCCTTTTGAAAAAGAGGGAGAAAAAAATCTTCCACTACAACTTTTCATATTTGTTTATTTTAGAGACAGGAAAGAAAAAGGGATAGTACTGAGTGGTCTTTGCAAAACTGCCTGGATGAGCTCACCTCTGTTCCTTTTCCATCCTTCTAGTGTTCACCATCAGTTCCTGGTTCCCACATCCTTGAATTTCCTATCTGCTACTTCTCCCTATCACTTCTTATAGCCAAGTTTCAGCTGCCACCTACCATCTTTATCATTATATATTGAACAATAGAAAACTACTCCAAAAACAGTGCTGACACCGCAACGACAGAGCTGGTTGTTGCAATTGATCTGTTTAGCCTTTCTTAGTTACCCAATCTCATCAAAAATTTAGTAATTAAAGTAAGTTGGAAAAAAAACCCCACAACTTACACTGCAGTAACAGAAAACAGCAAATGAAATTATTACTGTAATTTAACAAGTCACCTACTTCTAGTAGAGATTGGCAACTCTCAAAATTGCATACTCAACTCTCTGCAAATACAAGTTAAAAATAGACTGATATAATTTGCCAGGAAAAAAATAATTTCTACACACTGTAAAAGTGCTTTCAGTTAATGCATTTTTACTTTTGCAATTGCAACTGATTGTTAATATGAAGTGCTTTAGTGACTGCAGTTCATCTGAAATAAGAAAAACAATCTAAGAACTGTCACTGAGTACAGTAACAGTTCTCCATAGGAATATCAAGAATGTGAAGTTTGATTTCCAAATTACCATATTTAATTTTCTTCAAGTTAGTTATGTGCGAACTTACACGCACACAGATACATGTATTCATATTTAATCCAAATTAATACTGAAAGTATATACGTGTGTGTGCATATGTGCATATATGTATATGTATATATGAGAAAATAATTTATGAAGGAACACAACTTACGGATCTCCTGCAGCTAAAAGGAGTAAGTATCTGGAAGGGATATGATCTGGAGGGAACACTGTGCTAGCAAATTTTACAGCCACTTGACGTACTTGAACTTCAGGCTTAAAAAGGAAAAGACAAAAACATAGGGTTGAGTTTTAAATGACAGAAGTAATGACTTTCACTCACCACTTGTACATCATCAGTCATTTGTTTTGACCTCTGGTACCAACATGATTCAAGAAGTCTAGATGTTTCGAGACATTACTCATGCGTACACTTCATATGGCATGAGATAGGGCAAAGAAAAGCAAACTTCTCATTTATACACAAGTAGAGAATTCAATGTTAAATTAAACACATGTAGACTTTGGGGAATCACACTAATTCTTGAAAAACTGAACTGCTCCATCCAGGCAGATTTGAAATGAAACTGAGATATATCATCTCTCCAAAGAAAACAGAGCTATGCTTAGGAGCAGCATACCCAGAGTTGGGTAACATCAGCTTAGGGTGGTCATTCTGTCTGTAAGGTACAGATAGTCTCAAAAAGGTGCTGCCTGGAGATTTAGATCCCTTGAGCAAAGAAGTTATCATCATGAAAATTATCTCTTACACTAGAAATACATACATCTCCACAGTCAGCCTGAGTAACCATGCAAACACAGAGTATACAACACTCCTTCTGAAAATCCAGACTTCTGGTGTATTCTGAACACGAACAAGGTACTCAAAGTATGAGTAGGTCAAGTCTGGTTTAATCTAGTGTCTCAAGGCTGAGCTCCTGGAGAGCTTCACAGGTGCCTTATGTCAGGTATCACACAGCCTGCTGAAATCCCACTTAGAAATGAATGATCCTTTCTACCAAACTCTCAAGGTCACAAAGCATTTCAGAAGATTGCCCTTGAAGCATTTACTTCTCTAAGTTTTTTAAGGAGAAAACTATGAGAAACATACAAAGCAATTGCAATGGATTTGGTTTTTTGCTAAGCAGAACACAAATAGAGAACTGCAGTGTTACTTTCCTTGAGCTCACCAAGCCATGTTAAAAGCATTTTATCAGAGCATACTCACCCTGCCTTCTCCCAGACAGGCCAATACATTCAGTAAGCAAAGGAAGATATGCTCCAGACTAACTAACTATCTAACACTAAGTCTCAGGAAACAGGAAGACAATTAATTGCTCTTCTTTAAGGTATGTGATCTCAATTCCACTGAAAATACCTTTATTAAATAAGAAGCTACAAGTGCTTCCATCAGGGTGCGCTGGGCTCCTTCCAAGTTACTATAGGCTCCAACCATCATAGATAATGCCTCTTGAATGGCAAGCCTAGTATCAGCATCTTCCTGCAGTAAAAAACCAAGAGTTTTCACTTTACAGTGTGAAGAGTCAAGAATTGAGCACAATCAGAAGAAAACAATAATGATTTCTCAAAGTCCCATCAGCACCCACCTTGCATAAGGCTTCAAAAAACTGCTGTACCAGTGCTATATCCTTGGTAAAGAGCTGAGGCATTCGGCTGAAACAAGATATTTTAATCCATGAAGTTGTTTTTTTTTAATTGAAATACTTCACATTTCCTTGGTCTTGCCCTCATTCCAAATTTTAAGTGTCAGACAATTAGAGCCAGTACAGAAAATTTGCTCTATCTTAGCCATATTCACCATGAAGCAGCATATTCTCCCTCCCTTAACACAGTTTGGAAAGTGAGACATTTTATGGAAAACCACTTAGATCACCAGGACATGACTGAACATACCACTCGCCTAGCATCATGCACTCTTAGTCTTTGCTGTACATTCTTTAAATCTGTATTTCTGGCAATCCAGAATGCGGAACCATTTTTTAAATTCTGTGCTTAATTTATAAGCTGCCATTAATCACTGCTAGAGAAGCTATCAGCTGAAAATATTTCTTTTTACATCTCTGGAGTTGTCACAAGAAGAATGCTTTTCTCTGCACCGTGCACTCAACTCAAAATTGGCAGGTGGCATAAAGCTTGCCGCTGATAAATTAATTGATTACTCTGGAAAAGTCATTCAATGTCTCATTGCTTAAATGATGCTTCAGTTACCTGGAGAGCTTTCCAACCGCTGAATATGCCATTGACAGCAGTTTTGAATCCTTGAATAATACAACAATGCACAAAATTTAGCAAAACCAGAAATACATACAGGTACATCTTTTATAAATAAACATTTACTTTAAATTCTGTCTTCAAATTGCTCAAGCAGGCTTTCATGGAAAAAGAATCCTAAAATATAAAATATTTCTATCCAAGAATAAAAACATTATATAGAAACAGAGGGAGCACACTTTTGTCTAAGAAATAGAGAAACTACAACTGGTGGCAAAATGTAAATATTTCCTATGGTCTCAGCTAACTACATTTTAGTTCAAGAGAAACAAATAAGGAGATTCAGGGAGTATATGAAACAGTAGCAAAGGGACAGAAACCTTCCAATAGCTCTGAAAAGCAGCTGTAAAAAAAAAAAGGAAGCCGTTTGCACAATGCATCCTGTGGATGACCAATACAACACATATATATGCAGGGGTTTACTTCCTCCTTTTTCATTCCCTTCCCAATGGCAGGGTGTCCCATGCATTCAAATGCCAACTCAGGCCAGAAGGCCACACTCAAAGTTCAAATGAAGCAGGAAAAAGTTCAAAGCTGCAGAAGAGGTGATATGCAACATCCACCCCTTCTAAGGTACATGTAGGAGCATCATGGGGAATTTGACTTCTGAAATGGCACTCATCAGGCCAGATTGGCATTTGCAGTTATCTTCGGTACCACCCCACAGTAATACCATCCCTGGATAAATAGGAAGGAATGTATAACAAGCAGGCCTATACAGATGCTTAACACAATGGGATAAACATCCAGAGTTGAGGTCTTCATGTGCTCTCTTTATATTAATAACATTGTTGTTGCCTGAGATTTTGCAATTGGTGCCCAAGCTCATATCTATAGGTTAAATAAATAAAAGTTTTCCTATATAGCATTTAAAAATATTTGCTTCTCTTCCAACAAAAATTCTTAAAAGGTATCCTCTGGCAGCCTCTCAAGCAAACAAAAAATTGATACATCAGTTTCCATCGTAAGTTTATTTATCCTCTGCTTGTATTGACATGAAAAATTACAGTAAAGAATTTTTCATCTTACCTCTTTGTATTCATTGATCAACTTTGTAAGTCCATTTAAAAGCATTGGACCTAAGGGCTTTATTTTACTCTCTGGACAACTGCAATTAGAGAAACCAACAAAATATTATCTTTTGCATCACTGAAAAGGATCTTCTCTAGTATCATTTCTCTCAACTGTCTTAAGATGAGAAATTACAATTTATTGTGTGCAAGCACAAACACACTGAGCTTTCAGGATTAAATAAAACCACCCCCTACTTTCTCTGAGTTTTAGTACTCATTATTTCAGTTATATCCTTATTAAACAGAGTGGCTTGTAGGCAAATAGCTAAAAAACACTGTGCTCTCTGAACTACTTACATGATACAAATATGATGCACGAATTGCAAAGACAGACTTCTCAGTTTTGCATTTGTGTTTGCACCAAAGAGTCCATCATACACCACCTGACCAAAAGGAAGGAGCAGATTAGACAGTGTCTGGTTTCAAAGGTTTTCATTCCTCCTCTTCTTTAAACTCTGTCATCAGTAACAATGCTTCCTACCTCTAAGTACTGGAGGAACTGTATCATCAAACCGATTAGGAAGTGTAACTTTGGAAAATAAGCATCACCTGAATGTTAGCTGGGAACATTTCTGCAGCTTGCCGGGATCTTAGAAGATGAGGAACTATCTTTAATTTAACACGGGTGCTGACTGACTCTCGTTTCATTTCTGGTTTCAGAACAGATCCCTGTGAGAAACAAAGATAAAATAATACCTCTTGGGACATCAGTAAATTACTTTCTGCTGCAAATTAGAACACATTGGCAGAGAGAAAAAAATTACGCAAATAGCATAAATACTCAGTGAAAGCAGATATCAAAGGAAGTGACAGATTTAAAAAATACTTTTTTAAAATAAAGTAAGACAACTAAAATTACTTCTTTAGCAGTAAGAAGATAGATGACTCTGAAGGCAAATCTTACCTCCTTGGTTTTCAATGGTATATCCCCAAGATACACTTTATACATCTTGTTGATGATAGCAGGATTGTTCCAGTCAATTAAACTGAACGAATAAACCACATCGAACACCAACGTTATGATTCTAATCTTTGACCACTTCTTAAAATACAGCATTTTACATCATATTCATATTATTCACAAAATTTACATAGAACTTCTCAGTTTGACTTCTAACCACTTTTCCCACATCCGCATAATATATAATCCTAAAGAATGCGAGCAAATTACACTTAAACAGTTCTGACAAAATGATATCGAATAATTCGTTAGAAACCTACGTGCTCCCTTCTAGCCCACTGAAATAAGACATCCAAGCAATGTTAATCTACCAATTGAATATCAAATGATAATCTGTACAGTAGCATGTATTTCTCATAGAAGAAATTCAGCAATACATATCGTCCACACAGTTATTTTTCTCTCTGGGCAAAGAATACCAACTCAGAAAGAAAGATGAGACAAGCAGCAAAGGAGAGACCAGCTTCCTTAATCAGGCTTCATAATTTAACAGAATCATCTCCCATCATGACTGGGATACATAAACAGACTTCAGCTGCAGAAGGTTTCATATTACAAATTTGACTCCATGTTAAATAGTCCTAGAGAAGCCATCTACACATTTCAAAGATGGGCCTGTCTTGCTCCAACCTCCTACATGAGCCAGCAAATCTCTCACTGTAAATGTCTCAGTGAACAGTACCAACAGCCATTACTCTGGCCTCTTGATGAGTCAAAGACAGAAGCATTGTCTTTAGATGATGAAGGGTGAACTGCAGGTGAGCAAAAGCTTCAGTAATAATGACAACAGTATTTGCCAAACTTTCTAGACTATGATCCATTTCACAATTAGCCTCTTTACTCTCCTAATAAATTAAATGAAAGTATACTTTTCTGGGAATCATTTACAAAAGCCTTATTGACAATTGATAATCCACAGAAGGCAATGTGGAGACCACCATTACTCTTTATGATTTGGTAAGAAAATGGCTCAAAAGGGATACCTAAAATAATCAAACCCACAGAGCTAAAGCTGTCAGCTCTGGAGCCAAGTGACAGTTCCAGCTGCAAGACTGCAAACCACACCATTCCCAGCCCAGTGGGAAGACATGGCAGCTTCACAGATATACAGGGGGCTTCAGCCTTCCTCCCCTTGAGCACAGCCTCTCTGGGGGCTAAATTCTCTACATTCATTGCAGCTAGCTGTTTCAGGAATACTAACACCATCCTTTCCAACCATCCAGACCTTACCTCTGCTTGCTCTTTAGTTCAAGATCTGCTGCAGTGGCAACACTGTGTCTTGTATCACTGGAGGCTACAACCAGGTGTATAACAGCTTCAAGTTCGGGCACTTGCTCAGCTTCAATGAACTTCACTATCCCCAGCTTACACTGTTCAACACGAGGGAAAGACAGTGTTATCGACATGAAAGCAGATGTCACAGTAACTGTAGACATTCAGCTGTCTGAAATCATGGCTTCTAATTGCTTAAGGAGAAGTTCACATGCTATCCATCTCTTAGCTCGCCTCCTGTCAAAGTCATCAGCAGCAAAGTGCCAGTATTACCATTACAGGATACTCTGCTACACCACTGCTAAAAAGGGATGCTTCAGAAACAGAAGACACTGTTGCAACATTTGCAGTAAAACACAATAATAGGCTGCAGTTACTGCTGCTTCCTAACCACATTCTTCCCCACCACAACAAAATTCCTTAAGGCATCATGCAAAATCCTTCAATAAATTCCCTCAGGGCAACTAAAGACCTTGTCAGAAGCAGTTACAAATTTTCCCTCTGGCTCTCCATTCCTCCATCCGTATTACCACCCAAAGTTCACAAGGACTAGCCCCACTGCTCTAAATACCTGTTCTAGCAGCTCTGGTGTCCATGGACTATCTCCAATTACCCTTTTGGCTGCATAAAAGCTCATCCCTGGAGGTGGCTGAGGGATTCCAGGACCTCCTGTGCTACTTGATGAAGACCCCTGGGCCGAGGGCACATTTTGTCGACTTTGAGATTCATTCAATACAAACCTAAGCAGGCAGGGAAAGACTATTAATAGAGCCTCTTCCAATCCACATTACCAGCTGAATTAGATTCTGGAATTGAGAAAGACACATAACTTGTCCAACTTGATTATCTTTCTTTAATTAATCCCATGATTCTAACAAGAATCGGAATTAGAGTCTCTGCTACGAGTTATCCCAAGATATTCTGCAAGAGCCATAACAATGTCCTTGTAAATGAAAATAAACTTGTTAGAAAAGGGAAGGGTCCACTGGCATTTCCAGAAAGAGTTCTTAGCTTACCAGAAAAAATTCTCTTTTGTATTAGAAGTAAATACTCATGCAGTACAACATTCAAGAAACTCATGCTAGGAGCACCAATAACATTTGACTGATTTCTGCAAAAACCACAAACCTAACAAGTGAAACAATGAAGGATATGCAATACAAGTGACAGGAAACAAATCAAAAAAAAAAAAAAAAAAAAAAAAAAAAAAAAAAAGAGATACCATCTTGGAAAATGGCAGCTTTAGTACTGGGCAGGGAAGGAAAACAAAAATATAAAGAAGTTTACCCAACCTGTTCTTTTGTAAAACCAGCTAGTCTAGCTGCCCTGTGCTCACCTCCATGCTTTCACAAAAGCCACCCCACCTCTCCATGTATCCTTAGAAGCTAGCCAAACGGCCTCAAAACTGCAGTGCAGAGACCAATAAGAATTATTGTGCCCCAGCCAGCCTCACATTTGCACTCAGCACACAGGCAACAAAAAGAGGTAAACAATCTGAACAATAAAGATTCATTCCAAGTCTCATTAGCGAAAACCTTAAATACTTTATTACAAGCTTTAAGCCATACAGTTAAGGTTTCTGGTTGCTATACTGCAGCAAACAGACCAAGTTCTAACAAGCATAAATTAGCTGTAAACCACTGCAAACAGCTTCACCTCAGGGAGCAAGACTTTAAGAGACAAACATCCAGAGCCACAGGCTAGCTCAAGACACTCTCTCTAGCACCTTCTGGAAAGAAAATTAAAACCTTCACCTCCTACTTACTGTCTCTGAATGTTTTCTCAGAGGTCTCTTCCAAACTGAATAATTTTGTGATTTAAAAACTCATGCTTGGCCAGAGTATTAAGCGTGGAAGGGAGTGAAGTCTCACTGGAAAGCTCAGGGACTTCATCTGTTGAAGCTACAGACATGGATCAATCTAAGATCAATTAACCTGAGCCAACTGAAGAGAGTGACTTGAAGAGAAGAACAGGCATTCAAAACTCTAAGTTGCAAGATTTTGTAAATTCAAACACAAGGGAAGTGGTCCCCAAATTATCTGATGGGAAGCACGGCCTCCAACAAATCCACATGGAGAAAGACCATGTGCTTGCTAATTTAAGTTCATTCCTTTAGGTTAATCAATTTAGGTGAGCAAGAGTTATGAGCTCAAAAAAATCATACTGGCAGCAATCCTATGAGACTTTTATTGCCAGGAAAAATAGAAATGTGTTCTACCATCAAAATTATTTCTATTATCTTTCAAAGCAAAAGCTCCCCTAGCAATACAAAGACACAGAAAAAACAGTTAGTGGAAAAAATATTTCGAGAAAGTATTGGGTTTTGACACTAGAAGTTTCCTAACAAGCAGTGAACAGTAAATTGAAGTTGGTCTGTTCATTATTCTTGCTTTCAAAAACACTTATCACACTAAGACAACATCACTGCAGTTTGAAAATTTTTCGCCAGAAGACAGACAAAATACAAATCTTGTTCAAAGGTTCATCTCTGGAAAGTACAAGTTTTTAGAGATTATTCTTGCTTATGATCTCTGAGGAATAACCCTAAAAATTCAACTGCAGAAAGATGAGCACACATTTTTGTCAGGCTTCTATTTGAAAGGATTGCCTATCTAACAGATAGCTCACATGTCTCATTGTTTCACTCAAAAGAGGTAAGGACAGAATTTTGTAATACCTAATTAAGTAGAAAAGAGATGTTTTGTAAAATAAGGAAGATAGTGATCCTGTTCTTAAAATTATCAACTTCTTTTGTACCTTTCCACTGGTTTCATTAGAGCCAGGAAATAACAGCGTACTTTAAATGAGTTTCAAGGGTGTACTGTTTCACACATAAAGAACACATCAATGCTAGAGAAGACTGGTACCAACTCACCCATAAGGCATAAGAAGAACATCCAACATAAAGTCCAAAAGCAGCTGTACAGTCTTTGGTTTTTCAGCAAGATTGAATGGAGAAGCTGCTGTTTTCAGTGATTCAGCAGGGTATTTCATGTGAAAAAGGGTTGGTATTAGAAGATGCATTAGGCTGAAAAACAATTACATTTACTGCAACCATTTAAAAAAAACATACCTGTTTATTTATAACATACAAGAGAGAAACTTTTTACAACAAACTTTGTTCTTAATAGCAAAAAAAAAGCAAATCTTAACAAAAGTTAAACACATTCACAGTCCAGTGACCTCTGTTTACCACCTGATGCACTTAAAAATGGAAAGCAGAAGATAAATTGGGATTTGTCCTTAAAATGGAACACATAGAGATAAAGTCACGGTCTTTGTCCAGATTTTTGGCAGCTTTATAATTATGTCACAAAAGACAGTCTAGAACTGTCTCATCATTAAGAAACACTGGCATATACACTGGTTGCATAGCAGTACAGCC
This sequence comes from Cettia cetti, assembly GCA_013401135.1. NCBI lineage: Eukaryota > Metazoa > Chordata > Aves > Passeriformes > Sylviidae > Cettia > Cettia cetti. The sequence continues at coordinate 18,557 of VZUI01060376.1, read as the reverse complement.
AGATTTTTCCATGTACTTGCCTTTTCGACAGAGAAAAACCATGCTCCAAGTATTTTCACAATAATCTCATGAACGGAAGCAAGATTTTACTGCAAGACCTTTCAGTAATGTCATTTAAAAAGTACTTGTACACCATCACACTATGTAGAGTGAACAAAGACATGATTTAATGATATTTTCCAATGCCAGCACAGTGGAAACTCATCTCAGTGTAGGTAAGAACTAGGCCCATCAGTAACAGTTTTCTAGAGGTTCTTAGTATACAGCAGTTCCCAACAGTCTTTTTTTCACATTTACAACTTAGCTAAAATTCCTGTTTACTTGAAATACTATCTCTCAATTTAAAGAGGCCATTCTGAGACATCAAGCCATGCTCCTGCAGCTGGTCAGAGGGTATCTTCTACCCTGGCCTTAAGCTGGAAACCAGAATTTGATGAAGATGCATGGGAGATATGGACAGGCATTTCACTTCCATCATAACACAGACCTCTTATCATATAAGGAGTCTGATGCTGCCGATTCTCTATAATATTACAGCATTAGACTGTAAGAACTTTTTTGTACCACCCAAATTACTGAATTACTGATCCAAATTCTACATGCCAAGAACATCCTAAGTAATGAAGACAGCACTAAAGGAAAAGAAATCTTTTAACTGATACAAATTATTTTATTAAAACAATACCAACAGAATTCGCTCCAAGAGTAAATAGTTATACCTGTCTTGTTGTGGTTGAGGCTTCCCTTCCATTGCAGTGAGAAGGCTTGGAGCCAATTCACATTGTCTCTCCACAGGCAGACGGGGGTATCCCATCTTAACATAAATTATGGTGAAATTCTAAAGGGCAGAAAAAGCACACAGTGTTGCAGAGAAAAGAAGTGTGTGTTCCTTAACCTCTTCTTGTATTGCCTGCTACATAATTGGGTATTGGAAACAACATGTGTTTTGTAAAACCAACTTCTTAAGTCTAAGACTTATCAGACCGACAACCATTAAAGTTGAGACTCAGCAAGGACTAGTCAGAGCAGGTCTTGCTGGGCCTCTGCATCAAAAGGTGGAAGAAAACAATTAAAAAACCTTGCTCTGGCTTGTCTTTTTCACTGCAAATTTCACCAAACGCATCTGCAACTAAGCAACAGCTTAAAAAAAAGCAAATGTAATGACCTCTCTTACCTATTTCTAAAATAAAATAAAAAACAGTATTGAATAAATACAAAGTTAGCAGCATAGACAAAATTTCTGTTGAAAACATGTTTCTATTTATTATTTAAAAGCTGTAAATGCAGTTAAGAGTCCAGTGGCAGGACAGCACAGCAGAGCAATACTGAATACTGGACTATCTGTTACGCTGTTCATCTAAATCCAGCCAAGAACTGCAGCAGTCAGAGCTGTGCTCCATGACCTGGCTGAAACAAGTAACAAAGTGGAGAGCTGTAGTGCACTACACTACTTTGCAGATGACACTTGAGTTAAAATGCTATGAAGCCTTATGATGCAAAGCAATATACATCACTGAGATACACAAATGAAAAGACATTTTAGACAAGTCCAGCCAAATCCAGAGTTAGGCAAGTTTGCCTTTAAACAAGATGGTTCATTTTGCTCTACAAAACATATGCATTACAGAAGTCTTGGTCATTTCTAAAAAGTGAATTACAGATAATGCCACTTGCTTCGGACAACCTAAGATTACTTTTATGTATGTCATTGCTGTTAAACTTCTAAATATTTCCCCATATATTTCTAAGATGTTATATTTCTAACTTATGCACAGGACTGAATAGTAAAATGAAAAGTATAAAGTTTCCCTATGATTTAGTCACTTTTGTTACATGATGATGATTTGCAACAGACCTATTAAAACTGAAACAAACTGTTTTGTAGTTTCAGAAAAACGTTTTAGAACTATTTTCACTTTTTAAATTAGATTGAACGAAATAATCTATGAAAGTTTCAACATCTATAAAATAACAGTTTTTTCATCTTGCTCAGCTAAGGCCCTGACCCTAAAACCACATAAAAATTCAGGTCCTCATGTGTTCAAAGAGACAGAGGTGTTTAAAGTAAGACTCGGATCCTGCAGATATCAAGATAAGGATTGGAAGCTGCTTACAAAACGCAGCTTCTAGCAAGGAACAGACTCTTTACAATACAAGCAATGACAATTCACGCAATCATGAAATATCAAGAGTAACTCTAAGTAATTCAAACAGCAAAATGCTTTATGAAACTAAGTTTCACCCACACCAAACTATAAAACTGAGTATAAAAAAAGCCCTTAAGACATCAACCTCTTAGCAATTACATACTTGCTAGGAAAACAGACAGAGCTAAATTCAGGAGCTTTAAAGAATATTCTGCTTGCTAAAGTAAAGCAGCCAAGAGTCTTGGAAGAACAGACACTTACAGTGACAAATGACACCGCAGAAGGATCTTGATATTGAACTAGCAATGTCTCTACTGGAAGTTGAATTTTTGGTCGACTTTTGATGCGCTTATTCAGATGAACCAGCAGCTCCATGACCTAACAGGAAGAAAAAATACAAAAAAACCTTGAAAGAACCACTATTAATGTTGCTACTTCGATCAAAGCTCCATCTATTAGGCAGGCTTAGTATAAGCAAATCAGGCCTGATCTATCAGATTATTTAATCTGCAAGAAAACAGCAGCCATCATGTACTATCTTGTAAGTACTATCTTGAAATCACATCACTGTTAAGACAAACACAGAAGTCCCCAATCACACCACAAACAATTACGTCCATCAACAGAAATATAAGAAAGAAAGGATTACTGAAGATGACCAGTTCTCTCCACAGTTTGATTAGTATCTGTCAAAACTATCTCTGGCTTGGAAATCTGCATTGCTGCTCTATATTGAGCTGCAGAACAACTCCAGCTCACAGAACAGACGCAAAAACAAAAACAAACCCAAAAACCCCCCAACAAACAGAAAAAAAAAACAACCAAAAAACCAACCAACCAAACAAACAAAAAAACCACACCCAAACAAAAAAACACCACCACCCATAATAAAGTTATCAAATAAGTGTATGAGAACTGTTTGGAGTGGAACACTACAGAACTGAAATCCTTCAAACAAGAGGAGAAGCCAACAGGAGTGCTGTGAATGCCAGGCAAAAGCAACGTAAAATCCTGCCTGGGCAGGCAGAGACCCAGCAACAATGCCAACAGGAACAGGGAGTTGCTCAAGGGGAATGACCCTGGGCTCTGACAGACAGCAAACAAAACTGGGGCCAGAGAATGTTGAAACAAGAGAGGTGCACTGTAATAGTCCCTCACAATGAAGACTATCAAACAGTGGTTGGGACCCAGAGGGTTTGTACAGTCTTTATCTCAGAGGTTTTCCAAGACCCATTTCAGTAAAATCTTCACCTTCATCCTGAACTGAACTGGTAATGGACTGTTTTAAATAGGAGATTGGACTAGAAACCTTGTAAGGTCCCCTCCAAGCTGAATTATCCCATGATTCAACAATCCCAATAGGTAGTTTCTTAGGATCAGTAAAGTGCCATTTGTAAATCTCTTGATGGAGGTATCATAACTGAATGAAGGAAATTGAAAAGCTACAATTTCTACTCTGAGACAATTATCCATTCTGAGAAATTACACTGAACATCTGCAACTTGCTTGCAAACTTTATCAGATTCTCCGAATAGGTGGTGAAAAAAAATGGAAGTGACGTTAGATGAAGACAGTTCAGTTCCAGCAAAACCAGTCATAACCAGTCCTAGATTCATGTTGACTTCAGCAATTCAAGCCAAAAAGCCCAGAAGGGTGTCATGTGTTTTCGAGGAATTATTGCCTTGGTCATAGTATGCCAAAAAAGCAGCTAAATTGCTGTCACTGAAGCCCATAATGGAAACTGCAGAACCATATGTACGCTGAGCTGCATATGAGCAGCCTCTTAGACATCATCTTTAAATCTGCTCCATGACTAGGTCTCAAACAAAATCCAGCTATAATCCAGGGAAACTGAAGAGCTGCCTGCAAGCACGTGATTGAAACCAGAGATAAACTAATGAACTAAGCAACACTGACAGCTATCAAATTGTACTGCTGTAAATTTATTGCAACCATTACAGATTAATAGTATTTTAGAGAGGAAAAAAATCTGTCTGCACAGATCTCTTTGAAAAATGGTAGGAGATACGAAAACAGAACTCAAGAAACATGCTCAAATTACCAATGGTGGCTGGTAAAAAAAGACATGGCTTGATATGGGTATGTGTTATGGTTCAGCTCATGTTCTTTTCTCTAATCATCAGTATCAAATAAGTGAGCTAAGGATTTCATCAGTAGTACTCTTCAGATCTGATTCAAGAAAATGTCTGCACTTTTGACTTCTTTTGTTTTTGCAGACCTTACACAGGATGCATTTAAAGTGACAACAGTATACAGTCTGGCACAAATGCTGCCAGTGCAAAAACACCTCTTGGAGCTCATCTGAAGAAGCAGAGTAAATTTACCCTGGATTAGTTCTTTGTGTGACACCACTACGATAATTGATTTCATAGAAGACATCTTAGAGTAAAATTTAACACATTTGTCAAACTGTGGTCTGAAAAGGGATTGCTTTTTCACCCTAAATGGATTAAGAAGGTATAGGCACTACAAGCTTATCCCCACAATTAGACTACGTCCTAGATCTGAAAATGTATGAGGGCAATGAGTTCAAATTACTGAATGTTTCAGCAATAGTGACCTAACAGTCATAAAATTAAGGGCAGCAATAAAACCAACAAAGGAATACACTAAGGCAACAGGAAGAAAAATGGAATTTAATTTCCCCTTTTTATTCCAGCAGTACAAGTGTGAGGACAAAGTTAGTCTGAGGAGTCGAAGTAAAATTAGAAGACAGTCAATCTTTCTGGAGAACTAAATCATGCCTCTAAAGTTGGGTGAAAGAAGTCCCTGAACAACTGTAATGCTCTACACTTAGCAGTATACTTACAACACACAAATGTTATTTGCTCATATCTCTACTATCAAAAGCTACACTGTCAATTATGTAAGTTTTTAAAGCATGATTAACTATATTGGCACACTTTTGTATTGCTGTTGGTGGTGGGTTTATGGGTTTTTAACCACAACAATTGCTGCAGGAGAGAAACATGACACAGGGTGTCAGTTTTGTCACTGGTAATAGAAGTCATTGGGTTAATAAAGAGTTTGCCCTTCTCTTTCCACTCTATTTCATTTCTTAGTTTTATTAGATCAGCTTTCCAGTCACCTGAGAGGTCATGTTAAAAAACACATTTTCATTTTGCTTACATTGCCTTAACATGATTTAAGCTGGTGATGAACAAGCAGCACATTCTTAGTTACCCACCAGGCAAAAGTAGCAACGGCAAGCTAGGTACTTGAAAACGCAACATAATTTCAGCATTTAGCACATTTTCCCACTACATTAAACAACGTACAAGAGCAAGAAGATTGACAAGCTGAGTTCCAATGTAAGTAATGGAAAAGGGGAACCTGCACATGGAAGAAATTTACTTGCAGGTTACATGCTACACAGTCTACCCCTCACCTCTGTCACACTGATAAATTATTTTGTTATGTGAAAAAACATGAAATTTTTAAAAATTCAACACATACAAAGCTTTCTTTCTACATTTTGAATTTACTATGAAAACACAATACTGAAAAAGTCAAATGCCCTTCACTGTTATGACAATGGCAGAATTCAGGGTAATCTACATGGCTGCAATGAATTTCACAAATATCAAGTACATGGAAGTGCTATAATTGCTTGTATTATTATTAACTGGTGTGGATGAAAATTGATAGTTTAAACACCTAAAGGGAAGAAGAAATAATTTTTATTTCATTATTCACTCTAATGCAAAAACTATTAACTACTACTACAGCACACCCTTAAGTAGGCTGTGCAATTTCAAGAGGCCTCTTCAAATCTAATTTTCAAAAGATGAGTCCTCCCTCTTTCCTGAATTTTCCAACACTCCAAAGTAACTGACAACACATTTCAGCTTAGAGAAAAAAATCATACAAAGATACCCTAAGAAATTTCACCAGCTGGTTAAATGCCTTTCTTCACAGCTTCAAACACACAGGGTAAGCAAGTATTCAGAAGAACACCCCATCTGAGTTGGAGTATCTGTTCTTCAGCACAGTGGAAAGGCACGACATCCATGGATCCACTTTCATGTAATCACTCTTAGGGCCATGTTTTGTGCAGAACTTCAAGAAAAATCTATGCTACAATTACTTGCAGGTTCTGAAATCTACTTACAAATGCAGTGACAGTATGATAATTTCCCTGTTTCTACAAGACAGAGGGAATTATGGAAAGCTTCTTTTCCACCACTAACTCCAACAATTCATCTGCACTCTGCTCCAAAATGTTCTAGTCCACTCCTATTACCAGAACTAAAACCTAATACAGGAAACTGAATTCCCCAGTTACATATTAAATTCCACCTCTAAAACTGCCTGGTCCTTGCTCCTTATGCCTAGTTACAGGCAAAAACCAAACAGTTTTAGTCATTCAAGTACATACTAAGGCACCTGAACAAATTCTGTGATAAAGCTGTCTTCTGTACCAAGGAACTGAATGTTTTCAGGTAGATATCACAGTCCATCATCAAAATTACTTAGTTCTTGCTCATATTCCAGTTATTAGCCAAGTAAATTACATCAATATGAGTATGGCTTCATGGTATTTTGTGCACAGATGCAAGTTTGCTTCACATGTGCCTTAAGTCAGGTGGAAGCCCAACAGCTCTGGAAGCCAAGGCAAGTGTCCCTATGGCAGCAGGCCAGGCTATCTCAGAGCTAGCTGGCCTCAAGCGGAAACAAATACAGTCTCCACACATCTGCAAAGCCTGTGCTGACACAAGTGCTGACTGTTTTGTTTAACCTCTAACAGGTGTAATGAACCAATTCTTTATTATGGTAATGATAACTTTTCCTCAAAGAGTTACTTTCTCAACAGAGAACATCCAAGCATAGCAAATCATGATACATTTATGGGCATTTCCTTCTTCTTGATCAGGACAATGTATCTTTACCTTTTTGCGAACTCCTTCCTGCGTGCTGGACAGCTTGAGGAGAACAGGGGGTAGAAATTTCGAAATAATGTTCTGCAACTGCTCATCTGTTTCTGCATGACCGAGGCGCAAGAACACACGCTCCAGCTGATCTGCAATTAATTTTAAAAAAAGAAAGAAAAAGAAAAATTGGTTGAAACTCAAAATTCCTGTAGCAAGAAAACTTTGTTTGAACATCCCCTAATGGACTTACAAGAAACACTGCACACTGTCATTAGAGTGCTATCTCAACAGCACTTATCACATATTTTTAACACTAAGAAAACTATTGATGGTAGAAACCAGCCTGCTAGCTTCCAGTACTAGCCTTCACAAGTACATGGAGACCTCTCCTACCAAAGACAAAAGCAATTAAGACTACCTTTGCATGTATCGCCCACACACCTGAAAGCACAAAAAACAAGCTACAGTGAAAAATCTGTTCTTTGAAGCTTGAACTGTTCCAGGGTAAATTTGATACTCACAGGTTTGGGTTACAGGAGTATTCATATGACATCTTGACATGGGCTAACCTGTCCAGCACCTGTCCACTGGGGCACTTAGGTCTCCCAGAAAATCTGAACAAATGTTGGCTGAACCAGTTACTTGTTCATTGTAAACAGCTGATCTATTTTCAAAAAGACAGCACTACCATCAACAGGAATAGGAGCATAAGCATGAAATGTAGGATATGATGTTGTGATTCTACTATCTCTCCACAAAGTGGCTAGAGTGTTTTAATTCACATTACTCTGGCCAGCTGATCTACTTCCCAAACCCAGAATGGAATGAACAAAAAATTATTTCACAAAAACAGATGACAATAAAATCTTCTATTGGTAGCTCAAGCACAAAGGCTGAGGACCTTTTGTTTTTGTAAAAACAAAGTTTAAAGTCTTTACTTTAAGGGCCAGCATGCAGCTGCCACAACAGCTACACCAGAAACAAAGCCTCCCCAGCAGCACTCCCAACAGCTGGACTGAGAAGAGCCCTTGTGCACAAGCTCAGGAGCATTTGTTTTTCATCCTGCAGCAATGGAGCCCGGACACACAGGTAGCAAGGAGACCCTATGCTTTTGAAGAGCTGAAGGTCTTAAGACGTCTTACAAGGAGGAAATCATTTCCCCAAAGACTAATGTAAAGTGACCTATAGCAAGCTGAGATTAGAAGGAGACCAAGGAGAGGCCTCCTTCAGCAGAGAAGGATTATCAAGCTGACTGTAAAGGACTACAGTGGGGGGGAAAAAAAGAAAAAAAGCACTGTTACAGGGCAGCAGTAAAAAGACTGAGGTGAATGGATATGGTTAGAACCAAAGTGAACAAAAGGCATGTTGAAATGCAAATACAGCTCTAACCAGCAAATCTATGATGATTTAGCTTCAGAAACCTTTACTGTCCTATTTTTAAAACCTATGCTATCCCTGCATTCATAGCAATCTTTCCTCCTCTGCCAGATGCAGATTAAACATAAACATACCACTTCCAAGATCTCATTTTCTGCAGAGCAAATATGACAGGCAGCTGAACAGAGGACAATGAAATTTTACTGTCTAGGAAACTACAAACCAAAACTCTGCAGTTTATTTCTAGCTATAATATAAACTGAAGATACGAGTCGATCTCATTTCAGACCAATTTCACAGACACTCATTGTCAGCTAGTCAATGGCTTTATAGCACTTATCTCATGTTTCAATTTTTTAAAAAATCATGACATTTGATTTCTTTCCACCCTCCTTTTTGTGTCATCCTTTCCCCGCCCCTCCCATCCCAATAAGACCCCATTCAAGGACCTCTTAGTGTATCACTACCTCGCCTTCAGTAAGGGACTACTGAAGGTGAGGTGGTGATACACTAAGAGCAGCTGAAGTACTCAATTAATAAAAGCTATCAAATCTTTCCCCTTCTACCTAGAACTCCAGGAGGACACTGCAGATCTATCATCCTCAAATAAGTCAACTGAGGAACATTCTCAACAAGTTCTTTCACATAGCAACAGATCAAAAACAATTGTAAGGAAACACAACCGAAGTTAGTTCTAAAACCATTTGTTGGTAGTCACTGGACTACACGCACACCTTCTGAAAGGCAGAGAAACCACTTTGCATGTGCACTCAGGAAATGCAGCAATGCACTGAATTGCAAGTACCTGCCCCATTTCCAACTTCCTTCAAATTATTCTCTCGTTTCAAGCAGCAACCAGAAAGGTGGAAATAATATCAACAACAATAATAACCGAGATCAGGAGGATAAAAAGCTACCCCCTTCTTTATGCTGCCTGTGAGATAAGTTTATTACTTTTTTCATACCTCTGCTGCAAAGTCAGCTAAGCTCTAATACTGTCATCAGATATTCTTCCCTTAACCATAATCATAACAAGACTCTTCAGCAAATCCAAGGATACTGGTCACCCGGATGTAGCTAAGAAACTAGTCAGGAGTTTGTCAGAGCACTCTCCCACACACTGCTGATGCAGGCTGTATCCATAGCAGTGGGACAGGAAAACAAAGAGCTATAAAGCCTCCCAAGTATTGTACATCAAACATTTCCTTCACAGTTTTTATTCTACTAACAATTAAGACCATTTCTCAAGCTGACAGCACTCATTATGAGAACATATAAACACTGGAGATTTAAAGCATCACACACAATGGTCCAGGAAAGTAACTGTGGAGGAAGTATCTGGGTCTCAGATGTTGTGTCCTGCCTTCATGTGTGCTGCAGACCTCCTGGCTGGCCTGAGGAAAGTGTCTTTCCCTCCTTCATGTCTCTTCACAGCCTCCATTCAGCCTCAGCCAGCAAGCAGACCGCTGTGCACCAGACATCAAAACAAGAGAGTACTCTCGCAACTGGCCTCAATTCCCCGCATCGTGCATTTCTGAAGTTTTTAAGTATAAAGCTAAAATCTTCTCCATCTGACTTTACAGCCCCTACTACCAACTGAAAAACTCCAGAATTGCAATTTTAGGAGTTTATCTGATAGTAGAAATAAGTAAAGCAAGGTATCCAACTCACTTTACTACATACCAAGGAGAACGGGAGGGAGGCGGAAAGGACAAAAACTGTTTGGAGAAGCCTTAGCAACTGGAAACCAATCTTGGAAACATCATGTGTGCCACAACTATGATGCTTAGCCTTTTACTATAGATTAAAAAACCCCAACACAACAAAGAAATTATGTGCATCAGTAAAAAAAATCGATAAGTAGTTTTATTTTTAAAATATGTACAACTAAGCTAATGCAGGATTCGAAACAGTTATTCATGTATTTTGACACAATCACTTCTTTTCATGCCACTGTACAGTATTGTCACAAAAAATGCCAATTTTATGGCACTTTCTTGAGGGAAAAAAAAAGGTGTTTACAAGAAGGCAAAGATAAATAGGGAGAACCGAACAAAAGGCACTGCATATGAAGATATTTCCTTTCACTGTATATAGAAGAAACAAAGGGGCAGAAAAACAAGCTATATATTTGTATCCTTATTTCTAACACCAGCGTCCAATCTGTGTAAACTGACATGGTGTATTTGGAATCGGCAATTCCCAAGTTACCATGGCAATGCAGCTACCTATCTGTGAGAAAATGCATGTTTCACTTCTGGTTCTTTCCAATCTCCATTTAAGACTACAAGGAGGAATACAAGTTTCAGCACTTAATAACCTTCCAAAGACAAAAAAGAAAAGAATCACTTTCAAAACACAGATAATAGATACAAATGCTACAAAAAAGTTACACTGACAGTGAGACATTAACTTCCAAATCCTGCAATACCACCCATAAAAGGGTCAGATTTATTATAAGTTTTGCTACTTCAGAACTGATCTTGTAATCACACAAGGTAACAGTAAAACCACACAGCCTGCTCACAAACAAAACGTGCCCTTTCCTTACACTTGGTAAACACTGACATGGAGCCAGCCAAAGAGATCTGAGAGACAGACACAAAAAGGATATAAATATGGATAAACAGTGAAACAGCTACCTCAATACAGCCAAGAATTCAAAGAGTTCACCCTCATTATTTTAATTTTAAAAAATAATTTTTAAAAAAAGCCTGGCTTTACTGAGGTAGCTATGCCACTGTATATATGTACTTTTATCACAGAAATCTCTCACTTCAGCCAAGCACAATTCCATTTCAAATCATCATGGATATTATGTACAGCACACCAGTTATTCCACACAGACCCCTCAGCAATGCACATTTGTGTAGCAGAGTATCAAATAAAACACACACCCTTCCTTTTATGAAAACTGACTCAAGAAACTGCTGAGGGTAGGACATGTCAAACTAGCTGTACCTCACAGTTTGACTGTTAACCACAAAAACATCTGAGGAACTAAAAAGAGTGTATGAGTCCTCTGGAAAACAGAGTAGATCTGTGCATGAAGTCAGAATTTATCTTCACTTTCCTGAGAACTAGCATTTTGACAGATTGGTGGAACTGCTACAAAATAAATAATTTCTACAATGGTTTCAGTAAATCAGACAAAAATCCCTGAAACCCTCCCCAATTATCTGAAGTCTTCAGAACCACTATATGCACAAGCATCCCCCTACATTTTCTCCAAAGGGCCCTACATCAAATAGAGAGTCCTGGGCACAAAAGAATTTCAACTTCACCTGGCAGGGGTAGTTTTAGGATGGCAGGGGTAGTTTTAGGGGCAGGTTACTACTAAAGCAAAAGCTCTACCACACCCTTTGTCTCTCTAAAACTAAGCAACCGCTTCTGCATTATTCCAGATGCAAAAGAAAGAAAGTTCTTATCTGCTGTGCAACTACTAAAATAGGAGTCAAATTCTCGTTCAAATGTTATCAGACTCTGGGAGAAAATATATATAGTACGATTATAGCAGCAAACAGTGAGTCAGGATTTGCTGGTGCTATTCCTGTCTCTACCAGTAACTCACTGTGTGCCTACAACCAAAAACCTTAAAGGGAGCACTTGTACAAACTGGTCAGTCACCAGGCTGTTTTATAAGATTTGACCAGAAAAGGCTAGGAAGGCCTGTTGGAGGGGGGGAATATATAAAGTTGTTTTTTTTTTTTTCCCATATTATTCTTTTATTTTATAGAAAAGCTTATGTAAAAGCTTGAATAGCACACCAGAACCCAAATAATTTGCAATATGCCAGGCACAGGTTCTCCGTTTGAAAGCATGACTACTATTACTTGAGTAATTACTCGATTAACTTGCCTCTCTTGCATCTGAACTCTTATGACTTTAGGGCCAATTTACTGATTTTACATTAATTTTCAAACTGCCATATCTTATGTTGCCTTCCAACAACCTGTCCTCTAAAATGAGAAACCCCCCTTACACAGCATTTACACAGTTTTCATGTTTGGGGCTATAGATGAAAGCTTCTTACAGCCATGTCAACATAAAGCAAGGAAACCTAATTTTTTGATCTAAAATTAATGGTAATTATTCTTGTTATTTCAGGACTAGTCATCATCCTATAAAAGAAAGTATTTCTTTCCAAATACGATGAAATTTAACTATCTGAACGTATCAAAAGACAGTAAGCCCATATGGAGGCTTCGTTTCCCTCTTTCTCTACATGAAGTTCATTAGCTTTAATTAATTTTTTATTTAAGATTACAGCACTTTCTATTCAGCAACAGAAAGGTACCACAGAAAAAAAAACCAAACCCAAATTAAACAAACAAACAAAAAAAAATCCAAAAAGAGATTCCTCCCTCCACCCAAAGAAAAGAGATTTCTAAACAATCCAATAAAACGCCCTTGTTTTTAAGGCAGCAGTGGTCAAATAATCTGAATGACATAATGTAATTATTAATCTCAGTCTAGGGACATTTGTCATTTTAGCCCAGCTTAAGAGAAAGGGCTGTGCAGCAAAACACACGTGATTGAGGACTAATTTTTTGCAGGATCACATTTGGAGCCTGGAAAGCTAGATTACACACAGATAAAAGCCAAGGAGTTACAAAGAAGAGATCTCACACTGACTGGTTTCATCAAGGGGAATCAAGGAATCATGTTAGCATTGTAAAACTAACCACAGCAGCACTGAGAGCTTTCACTGTCCCCAGCAGTCAATGGAATAAATAGCTTGGCATTTGGATCCTGCAGTTCTAGGAGCAGTACAGGACCAAGATTCTTCTCTACTCTACCATGGAACCCTGGCTATGTAAGGGACATCCCTACCATTATCATATCACTCAGTCTAGTTCCAGTAACATCTAACAAAGAGTAGAATTAGGATGTTGTCTACACAGAAGCTCACAATTAAAAACAAACCAACCAACAAACAAAGAAACAGCACACAGAAATTCTTTAGTACTGAAAGCCAATAGTGCTCAAGTATGCTTAAAGTATTTCTTTTGCCCTTCCTCTCTGACGACTGCCAAGTACTATTTCAGGGCAACCAAAGGCCCTCTCATTTGGCTGAGTCATACGCTATCTTGCTATTAACTCTTCACAAATAAGAACCAGCTTTATGCCAGGCCAGGAAAAGCAAGGGAAGAAAAACCACTTTTTTTGAAGTTCTCTAAGCTTCTCCAAAGAGCAGCTGATCGTGTGCTTTCCCAGAGTCTCAGGGAAAGAAAGGTTTTTGGAGGTGACAAGAAGGCAGGGCCGAGCTCCGCCGTCTCGAATGCTCGGCGGCAGCGGCACCTCCGGTCATGTGCCGAGCGCTGCAGGGGCGGCCGAGATGCGCTCTCGTACCCACCCCCCGGCACAGCGCCTCAGGGCGCCGGAGGAACCCGCCCCTGGACGTGCCAGCCTGCGGTGTACTCATAAGGCTGCTGTGGTTCAAACACAGCGGCCGTATAAACAGTCGCACAACGCAGGGCGAGAGCACGGACGGGCAGAGGCGCCGTCGCTTGTGCCCGTTCAGGAGCGGTGGGCGGAGGCCGCTCCCCCTGCGCCGGGGGTCCCGGCGACCCCAGGCTCCGTCCCGGCCAGGAGCCGCCGCCACCACCCCGCAAGGTCACGCAGCCGGCGTGTCCGCGGAGGGGCCGAGGATGCGGGCGGTGCCGCTGCTCCCGGTTTCCGCTTCCCGAGATGGCCTCCCAGGGCCTGTCCGGTCCCGCTGCCGTCACCGCCCGGCCGGGCCCCACCGCAGAGGAGACCCGCAGCGGGGAAACCCCGCGTCGCCCGCTCGCCCGCCAGCCCCCGCTGTGAGTCCCTGCGCCGCCAGCACTTACTGAGCTCGTCCTGGGCAGCCGCGGCCATGTTGCCGGCTGGGGAGGGAGAGGAGGCGGCGTGAGACGCTCCGCGCCTCCCACCCCTCTCCGGCACCGGCACCGGGCCGGCGGCCGCCTCTCTCCTCCTCCTTCTCCACCTCTTCCACCCCCTCCTCCTCCTCCTCCTCCTCCTCGTCCTGCTCCCTGCGGCTCCCCTCGACAGTGGCAGCGCCCGCTCTTCTGTCACGCCAGTTTATATTTAGGGAGAGCCGCCGTCCCCACCGCCCGCCCCCGTCGCGTACACGGCCCGGCCCCGCCGCCGCCGCCCCGCCCGGCGGGCCCCGAGGAGGAGGTTTACGCGGGCAGCACTGACCGGAGTCCGCGCTGACCTCCATGGTGGCCGCGCCGGCTCCGAGCTCGGCACGGCGGCGCAAAGACGGGATGGGACGGGACGGGAGCGGCGTGGGGCGCCCCCTCGCGGCCGTGGGTGAGCTAGCAGGGTGATGGCACGGCCCCGCCCACTGACCGGCATGGCCACGCCCCCTCACCGCCCCCGGCGCGGCCGAGCTTATCTTCCAAAGCCATTTCCCGAAGGGATAAAGTTGCTCCATAGAAATCGTCGCCTGCCGTTCTGGGATCGCTCAGAGAGACCACCACATTGCGTCTTTCTTCCAAACTCTGCGATGTGATCTCTGTAAGGTGCGCGTTGTCAAGATGCCCCAGCCGATGCGTCTCTGGGCACCTGTGGAAGCAGACAGCGTGGCGCGCCTCCCCCAGCTCCCTTACTGCTTCCCGCAGGTGGCACGGGGACAGCTGGTGACGTATCCCTAAATCTCCAGGGCTAGTCCCAAGGCAGACGTGAGTGTCAGTGACAGGTGCCAGAGGAATAGCGTGTTTCTCGAGTCAGGAAAAAAAATAAGAAAAGGTGACAAAAGCTTCTGTGCACCATTTTTCTACATTTGTGCAATGTGTCTGGTTGAGCTGGAGTTAATTTCCCCCACAACAGCCTTCATCTTGCTGCACTTTGCATTGATATTTGGAAAGGTGCTGGTGTTTTGGCTATTGCTGAGCAGCACTGGCCCAGAATCAGCTCTGTCTCTCAACATTCCTCCCTCCATCAAGGGGGTTGGGGGTGGGCAACATCCTGGGAGGGGAGACAACCAGGCCAGCTGAGCCAAACTGACCAAAGCAATATTCCATGGCAGATGATGTCAGCTAAGATATAAAAGCTGAAGGAAAAAGGAGGAACAGGGGGCATTAATTTTTTACAGTGTTTGCATTCCAGAGCAACCTCTATGCATCCTGAACTCCCACTCCCCAGGAAATGGCCAGACATGGCTTGTGAATGGGAAATTAAGAATAAAATTATGTTCTTCCTCTTTGCTTGTGCATGCATAAATTTTCACTTTTGCTTTAGTAAACTGCCTGATCTCAACCAATAAGTTGCTTTGCATCTTATTCTCTCTCTCCCATCTGGCTGAGAAGGGGAAATGACGGAGCAGCTTGGTGAGCACCAGCCACCCAGCCCAGGTCAACCCACCACAATTTTTTAAGGTCAGGGTCTGAGGAGTTGACTCCCAACCTCCAATGCTGAGAGCTGGGCTCCACTGAGCTGCAAAGAGGTGGCCTTTTTTTTTTTTTTTTTTTTTAGGAAGGAGATTTGAAACCCACCCACAACTGATGGAAATTATAAGCATTTATTAATGCAGAAAGGAGACAAGCAGAGGAGACTAGCCACATAGAAGGAACACTCATTTCTAGCTTTAAGAACAGCTCTCTGATGAGCTGAGCATTTTTGTAGTTATTATTGACAGCATCAAGCCCACATCTGCTTTCCTAGGAAAGGTCAAACACTGAGGTGATGTTCCTGTTGGTTACACCACAGCAGAAATGTAATCCTCCTTTCCAGGAGAAGTCTTTGGGTGCAGGTCATCACAGGTGGCAGATCTGCTGTCGAAGCCACAATTTCAGGGAGCTGTGTGTACAGAATCACTCAGAATCACAGAATGGGTCAGGCTGGAAGGTATCTGGTCCAACCTCCCTGCTCAAGCAGGGCCACCCTAGGGGACAAGACACAGGATTGCATCCATCCAGACAGCTCTTGAATCTCTCAGGTTAGGAAGGCTCCACAACCTCTTTGGACAATCTGTTCCAGTGTGCAGTCACCTGCATAGTATAGAAATTCTTTCTGGTGTTCAGGTGGAACCCTGTCATCCTCCCTTAGAGTACTTCTAGATACAGATGAGGTCACCTAGCAGTTGTGTTTTTGGGCAGCAGCAGCAGAGGCATTCACCATGATTCTGTGCCAGAGATGAGTGCACAGGGCACTTCACAACGTGGGACTGCCAGTAAAATCGCGTTGGACCACACATGACAGGTGATCAGATGTGGAGGCTGCTAAGCTTTCAGGGAAATTTCTAGGGCTTTGCTAGAATCTACCTTTGGCTTCGAGAATACCTCTATCTTAGGGTGCTCTGCAGCTCAATGCTAATCTACCTCAGTTTTGCTTTTCCCATTGGCCCGTGGGCTTGCCCACCTCTATTGTTCATTTATGTCTCCAGTTTAAGAGGGTTTCTCCTTTCCCTGTTTCCCCATTTGTTGTGGTTTCGCTGATGGTCTGCCCCCATATCCTCTATAGGTCATTGTCCTTTGCCCTGCCCTGTGCCCCTGTGTTCAGACCATTGGCTCCTGGCCCCATACTTAACCCTGGACATTCCTTCGATCTGGGTCTTTCTGGTCTTGAAACCTTCTGCGTGAATCTGCAAAATGAACTGCACTGGAGCTTATACAGGAGACCCTTCCTGTCTTTGTTCACTGAGCTAGCTGCAGGGGAGGTGTGTGTGGACTTGAGTGCCTTGCCTGTGTGCCCACCTGAGTGGCTTCTCAGGAAGAGATGCTTTTTGGGGAAAGGCAGCAGCAACCACCATCCATCTCATGCTAGACCCTAAGCTCTACCAGAAGAAGGCCTAAACCAGGTACAGGCTCAGGACTTACTTCAAAAACTTCTTCCCGGGAAGAATTAAAGAATCATTGGGGTTAGAAGTGATAAAGATAAGACTTGACCATTAACTGCATTAATAATTAGATAAACTTTTATTTAAGTGAGAAGTCAAAGGAAGCAGTGCACTGGGAGAGCCAGAGAGTGCACGTATCAACTCACGCTCCATGCACAGCTCTCAAAAATTCTTTCCATATCTTCCCATTTTATAATCTTTTGGTTTACATGCTCCCTTTAGTCCCTCCTCAGTCCATGTCTTCCCATATCTGGTCCCTAACTCCAGGGGTCTGGGGTCTTCTACACTCTTATGGTGGTCGGTGGATGAAGTCCTTTTTCCTCGCAGCACCTTCACGGGGACTTTTCACTGCAATCACGAGTCTTGTTTCCCCCGCCCCTTCATACTTTACGATACAAAGTTACACTACATTATCCTGCACCAAGGTCGGGCACTTTCTGACTTCTTCATTTCTGAAGTTTCTGCAAGTGGTGGTGATTGCTTAATAGCTCCTACATGTTTGCAATTATTTAACTATAACATTTAACACAAATTACCTAAATTATTAATATCATCTATAACAGAAGGGACCTCTGGAGATCATCTGCTCTAACCTGCCACGGCAAAGGTCACCTAAAGCAGGTGACACAGGAACATGTCCAGGTGGGTTTTGAATATCTCCAGACAGGGAGACTCCACGACTTCCCTGAGCAGCCCGTTCCAGTGCTCTGCCACCTTCAGTATAAAGAAGTTCCTCCTCATGTTGAGGTGAAACTTCTTTGCTCCTCATAGTTTCGCTGGGCACCACTGAAGAGCATGGCACCACCCTCTTGGTACCCACCTTCGAGATATTCATATGCATTAATGAGATCTCCTCTCAGTCGTCTCTTCTCCAGTCTGAACAGGCCGAGCTCCTCCAGTCTCTCCTCATGAGAGAGATACTCCAGACCCCAAATCACCCATGTGGCCTCCTCTGGACCCCTTCCAGTACCTCCGTGTTTTTCTTGGGCTGTGGAGCTCAGAGTTCAACACAGCAGTTCAGATACGGCCTCACTAGGGCTGAGTAAAAGGGGCAGGATCACCTCATCGACCTGTTGGCAGTGCTCTTCCGAAGGCATCCCAGGATTCCGCCGGCGTGGGTGCAACGCAAGGGCACACCGCCGGCTGGAAGAACGGGACGGCGGCAGCGTGTGAGAAATCGGGGACAAAGGACCCGTCCCGGAGCTCGGCGCGCAGAGCAGGCCGCGCTGCGCTCGCTCTCCCCGCCACCCCGCGCGCGGGCTGTGTCGCGACCCGCCCCTGTCGCGCCCCCGCCCCCCCGCCCCGGCCCCGCCG